>LPNX010723168.1:4061-64799 GCA_001517045.1 Pseudotsuga menziesii | reverse complement strand
AATTAGAAACTTGCACATGGTGGGACTCATGGACTAGGCAAATAAGACAAAATAAATGAAATAATGTCTAAGTGGGTAAATACTATGGGTTGATTATTCTAACATTTTTTACCACCTTTACCTACCTCTTTTTGCCTCATCCTACTCCATTATGTACACTAAACATATTTTTTTCCTTCACTTGGTCCCTCAACTCATAAAGGTATGGTTAATCATTGTCTTATTTTATTAATGCTTAGGATTGTTGTATTCACAACTCTATATCTTAAATTATGCTAACATGTGGTGGTTTTATAAATATAATTTGAGATGTAAAGGATACAAGTTTATCAATATGAACATGCCAAGAGAGGGATGAACATTCGTTGCTGAGATAATCTCCATCCATTCCATCGTTTCCCAAAGAATGCAGTCAAAGGATACTATTCCACGCAAGCTGTACAAAGGTAGTTGCAACACATTGCAACAAATTCAGATGCAACAATGTGTCACTACTCAAGAATAGCTTCAATCCATAGAGTATCTTCTCGATTGATCATGATTCTCATTTCTGGCTAGAGTAACAGCCTTCCTATATTTTATGCTTCCATATTGCCACAGTTGTAACAACTTATCATAATTGGGGCATCCTGAAGATCAGAGATCTTCATGGCTTCCCTATATTAGTGGGAAGAATTTATGATTGTAATTGTATAAATATTGGGAACTATTCCGAGCCAGGTGTTCGAAATTAATCGAATATATTGTATAAGTTGTGATAGGGGTTGTGTTCATCTTGCCATTTTAATACAAGGAGTTTGATTCTTTAGATCTCAGTGTTCTAATGTGTTCTATTTCTATCATCTCTGTGTGAAGTCTAGGCCCGCCTTCCCACAGGGATTGCTGAGTTAATTAGGTATTTTATTTATTCTGTTGTGTGGTTTGAATCTTATGATAAATTCATTTATTTACAGTAACCTGCAACAGTCATCGATTTATCATGTGTTCCTTTTAATGATCAGTAATTGCATCCCTTATAAACTGTAGTGGTGTGGTGTGACAGTCGATTGTGTAAGTTAAATTTCTCTTATGCAACTATGTGATAGTTGTGATAGCCTTGTTCATCACTAGTTCTTTTGATTGTTGTTTTCTTTAGATCTTTGCAGTTCATCCCTTTACATTTATAATTGTAGAAATTAATTCCTACACTTTGAATTCCTTGATTATGTTGAATTAAGATAGTTGAGATAGATCTTCAAATGGATTGGTAATTGAGGATTTAACTTTTTGCAAAAGTAATCTAGATGTCTATTTCCTGAATCTTTTAATTCTAGATTAAGGATTGTAAGAAGGTATTTGTGATTGCATTCTTAACAAGGTAAGATAGATTAAATATATTATGGGATGAGTTGGGATGAATAGGAAAGTAGGGTAATTCATTTACATGCATTATCACATCATATCCTATACATTATTATGATGTACATGCATACCATAGTGTGATGATTCTCTCATATGCACTATGATGTATACTTGATGTTGGTGATGCATACATTGTGCACAATGAGATGATGATGAGGATGCATAACCTATGGCGATGATGCATACCTATGATGATGATGCATATCTATGCACGCCTTATGTTGAGTGAAATCAGAGAAAAATTACTTGTTCAGTAATTTGTTGTTGTATTTGTAACTTCAGAATGTATTCATCTATGTATCTTATGTCTTGTAACCCAATGTTTATTTCAGGTTGTGTCTATAATGTAATTGAGTCATGACGTCATGCCCTAAAATTCTGATCGGGAGGATATATAATGTAAACAATTCATGTCAAGTCATTGTGGGTAACCCTTCTATTGTTTAAGGGTTAAAGTCCCCGCAGTCTCGGGGCACTAGGGTTATTGGACTCACCTAGTGAATTCGGCCTTAGTAGGGTTTTAGTCATCCCACAAAGAAATATAAATAGAGAGGTGATATCTCTATTTAACACACATCTCATACACACTCAAGCGAAGCGCATAGTTGAGGAAGGAGAATACACTGGGGCTACATAGAAAGAAGGTTACTGCTGTCGAAAGATCATCTTACTATTTTGGGCTTTTCTATTTTGGTGTTCATTCTATCTCTGAGGAATTTGCAGGGTTTTCTGCATTTATGGTTTCCCCAAGGAAAAACACTATGTTCATTATCTCTTGTGTTTGATTTCTATACTTTTTATTCTCTCAGTTAAAGATCCTAATAATGCTAGCTTAATGTTGAAAAAATAACATGCTATTAGAGCTAACCTGAGAATAAGACACTGTGCAACTGTGGGAACTAAGGCTTCCTAGTTTATGGACCTTCCTCCATATATTTTCAGAAAAAGTAAGGTGGAATAACTCTCCACCTTAGGGCACATCTTTTTGTCGAAGCAGAATCCAATTCTGAGGTTTTTCAGTTTTGGACCCGACACTACTGCCGAAAATTAAGGTTTTTCACAGAAGAGGAATTTTTTAGTGATCCCAGCCCTAGATTGATCTCCTCCCCAAAATCAAAGTTAGGAATAAATTTCAAAGAAATTGGTTGGATAGAAATTCGGAAAATAAAAACCCTAAATTGCTCCTGATCCAGCACCTCACGATCTCAGCTCCAAATCCAGATCCAACATCTTAACCTGGTAAGATCTAAATATTTTGTATTTCCATGTGAGGTTCTCAGTTAAGATGTCTCATCATACCAATCTTGATGAAAATATTTAGGGATATGATAACTTCCGAGCTTGGAAGTATAGGATATCCCCGGTCCTGGAAGAAAATGAGTTGGACTCCTACATCCATGAGGAGGTTCCAGTTCCAAAGGGAGATGAGGATAAGGCATTACATAAGAATAATTTGGTTATGGCAAAGAGGATCATTGCTGATTCTATCAAGGATCACCTTATCCCATAGGTGTCCTCTCTCAAGACACCTAAAGCTATGTTTTATGCACTAACCAAATTGTTTGAAGGGAAGAACATAAACTGGAAGATGACTCTGAGGAATCAACTGAAGAATGTGAACATCTAGAATGTAGAGACCATCCAGTCTTACTTCACAAGGATTTCTCAGATCAAGGAACAATTAGAAGCAGTAGATGAAGAAGTGGAGAATGCAGAAATTGTGATGACCACCTTGAATGCTCTCTCTAGGACATGGGACTATTTCATTCAAGGGATTTCTGCTAGGAAGAAGTTAGTCAAGTTCAGTAGACTGTGGGAAGAATGTCCTCAAGAAGAATCTCAGATAGCAACTCGCGAAGAGAAGGTGGGAAGTGAAGATCAAGCTCTCATAGTACAATCCAAGAAATCCAGATCCAGCCATCACAGAAGTAAGTACTTTCATCAAAGGAATAACTCTAGAAATCCTAGAGATAAGTCTAAGTACATTTATTATACATGTGATGAAAGAGGACACTTTGCTAGAGATTGTCCTAAGAACAAAAGTAACTCTCACAAGAAGAAGGGAAACAAAAGAAGAAATCATGCTCATGCTGTAGAGGATGATGAACCTTCATCAAAGAGAACTAGAGGATGATGAACCTTCATCAAGCAAAGATAAATATGTTTTTATTTCTGCTCTCACGGGAAAAATTACTCATGGAAGCAATGATTCTCTTATAGATAGTGGGGCTTCCAAACATATGAATGGATTCAAGGAATCCTTTGTGAGACTATCAGAACATGAATCACCGCAGAAGGTAAAGCTAGGAGATGACTACCAATATCCAATAAAGGGTAGTGGGGAATATTCCTATAAGCTAGACTCTAGAAATTGTATGATAATGAAGGAAGTATTGTTTGTGCCAGGAGTCAAGAAGAACCTTCTCTCCATATCTGCATTAGATGCAAAAGGAATGAGGGTTGCATTCATATATGGTCAAGTCATCATGTGGCCAAAATGAAATACTATTGATGATGCAATAGTGATTGGTGAATAAGAAGGAGGTTTGTACAAATTGAAGGGCCACCCAGAACAAGCCTTGGTCCATGACATAGTAGAGCCAAATAAACTTTGGCATATAAGGATTGCACATGTGCATTACAGAGAACTACCTCTTGCAAGCAAATATATTGAAGGCCTTCTAGAAATACAAGCAAAACATGATGGGGTCTGCAAAGGATGTGCAAAAGAAAAGGACAGAAAGAAGGCAATTCCAAGTAGCGAAAGCAAAGCAAAAGGAATCTTGGAAATCATCCACTCCGATGTATGCGGTCCTATGTCATCAATCTCACTAAGTGGGTATGCTTATTATGTTTCTTTTATTGATGATTTTTCTAGGAAGACATGGGTTTACTTCATGAAGAACAAAGACGAAGTATTCAGCAAGCTCAAGGAATTCAAAGTCTTGATCGAGAATCACACTGACTCAAAAGATCAAGACTTTTTGATTAGATAATGGCAGAGAATTTACTTCGAATGAATTCAAAGAGCTATGTAAATAATCAGGGATTAAGAGGGAGTTTTCCACTCCTTATAATCCTCAATAGAATGGGATTACAGAAAGGAAGAATAGAACTATCATGGAAGCTACAAGAGCAATGCTTCATGATCAAGATCTTCCTATGCATATTTGGGCGGAAGCTTCCAGAACAGCGGTGTATGTACAGAACCATACTCCACATAGAGTACTCAAGAACAAGACTCCTGAAGAATTCTTCTCTTGTAAGAAACCAGAATTCTGCCATCTAAGAATATTCAGCTGTCCTGTGTACATACACATTCCAAAAGAGAATAGAAAAAAATTAGATCCTTCAAGAAAGAAGGGTATATTTGTCGGATACTCTGAAAGCTTGAACGATTACAGAATATATTTCCCAGGATACAGTAAGATTAACATCAGTAGGGATGTAACATTTGATGAAGACACAGCTTACAATAAATCCAAAAAGACACATGCTGAAGAACCTGAAGAAGCAGAAGCACCCAGAATTCATGATACAACCATGAACGAAGAAACTCAAGAAGAATATCGATAATTTGAAGAACCACAAAGACCTATAGATCCACCTCTAAAGAAGAATCCTCATAAGAGGAAAACTACTTGGGTACGTGAAATTATCCATGGTGCGGAAAGATATGGGGCTCCAGAAGAGAATCACAGAGAAAGAAAGAGGACTAGATTCTTCTTTGGGTATGCAGCTTTACTATGTGATTTCATTGATAAGGAACCTTCCAATTATGAAGAAGTGGAAAAATGGAAAGAATGGAAGGATGCTATGATCGAAGAGTACCAATAAATCATGAAGAATCATGTTTGGGATGTTGTCCCAAGACCAGAAGGGAAGTCAACTGTGACTTCCAAATGGATCTACAAGATCAAGCATGCTACAGATGGTAGCATTGAAAAATATAAAACAATATTTGTGGCTTGGGGTTTCTCTCAGAAACAAGGAATGGATTATGAAGAAACCTTTGCACCTATATCTAGATACACTTCCATCAAATCAGTACTAGCTTTGGCTGTAGTGATGAAATGGAAGATACACCAGATGGATGTCAAGACTGCTTTCTTGAATGGTGTAGTGGAAGAGGAATTGTATGTAGAACAACCTCTCAGTTTTGAGACACATGAAAGGGAGTCTCATGTATGTAGATTGAAGAAATCCCTGTACGGTTTGAAACAGGAACCCAAGACTTGGTACAATAGAATTGATAACTTGCTATCTAGTTTGGGATTTACCAAAA
The DNA here is from genome assembly GCA_001517045.1 of Pseudotsuga menziesii. NCBI lineage: Eukaryota > Viridiplantae > Streptophyta > Pinopsida > Pinales > Pinaceae > Pseudotsuga > Pseudotsuga menziesii. The sequence goes on along the minus strand of LPNX010723168.1, from coordinate 59,113 downwards.
GTAAAGCAGATTCCAACCTTTACTACAAGGATGAAGATGGCAACCCAGTGATGCTAATACTATATGTAGATGATCTGTTTGTGATAGGTATGGATGGGTTGATTGTTGATATGAAGAGAAAGCTTGCTATCAAGTTTGAAATGAAGGACTTGGGTATGATGCATTATTTTCTAGGAATTAAGGTGTGGTAGAGTGCAGATGGAATCTCCCTTGGACAAGGGAAATATGCAGTAGAGATCCTGAAGAGGTTTGGGATGATGGACTACAAAGCTATGGCCACACCTATGGCATCGAACCTAAATCTATTGAGTGATGCTTCATCAGAGTCAGTTGATGCTACGATGTATCATCACATGGTTGGGTCCTTGTTGTACCTAATGAGTAGGAGACCAGACATTTTCTTTGCTGTGAACACCTTGAGCCAGTTCTTGACAGATCCAAGAAATGTTCACTTGATTGTTACAAAGCATATTTTGAGGTACCTGAGAGGTACAGTTGATTATGGGATCAAGTATGAGTTGAATCAGAAGATTAACCTAGAGGGTTATGTTGATTCAGATTGGTCAGGCAGTGCCATCAATAGGAAGAGAACTTTAGGGTGTTTCTTTAGTATGGGATCAGGTGTGATCTCTTGGTTTAGCAAGAAGCAATCCTGTGTGGCACTGAGTACAGCTGAAGCAGAGTATGTCACAACATTTTTAGCTAGTTGAGAGGCAGTATGGTTGATGAAGTTACTGTCCGATTTATTTGATCTCTAGTTGGATGCTGCTTGTATACATTGTGACAACCAGAGTTATGTGAAGTTGTCAAAGAATCCATTGTTCGATGACAAGTCAAAGCATATCGAGATCAAGTATCACTATATCAGGGATATGGTGCAGAGGGGAGTAGTGAAGCTCCAGTATGTTGCAATGGATGATCAGATAGCTAATGTATTAATGAAGCCATTGGCTAGGGTGAAGTTTGAGTACTTCACAGAGAGGCTTGGTGTTCTCCAGATCGATGTTCCCTCCAAAGGGAAGTGATGAGTCCATAAGCCATTCTGACATGGGAGAGGATTAATTTCCTTACATGGTCATATGTAAGGGCTGAGCCATTCTATGATGGTGAGAGGATTTAGGTTCCTTCCATGTCAGATATGAGTGCTGATCCATTCTGATGCGACTATAGGATTGGTTCCTACGTGATCAGATATAACAGTTGTTTCCATTCTGGGAATGGAGGTGCCTGGTCAGTTACCAGGAAAACTCAGTCTAGGACTAAAAATCCATTCTGATGTGAGAGAGGGATACGTTCCCACGTGATTAGATGTAAGGGCTGAACCATTTTTTCATGGCTAAAGGATTAGGTTCCTCCCATGTCAAATGTGAGTGTTGTCCATTCTAACGAGTAGGTCAGATGTAAGGGGAACTTCCATTTTGGAAATGGAGGAACCTGGTTAGTTTCCAGGTAGCTCAGTCTCAGACTGGGGGTGATTCTGATGTGATGGTAGGATTAGTTCCTCCATGATCAGATGTGAGTGCATTCCCTTTATATGTGGTGCTTTCGAGCATGGTCGGATATAAGTGCAGAGCCCTTTCGATCTGGTGCTTTCGAGCATGGTCGACTATAAGTGCTGAGCCTTTCTGATGCGGTGTCTTCGGACATGGTTGGATGTAAGTGCAGAGCCCTTTCAATGCGGTGCGCTTGCACATGGTCGGATATAAGTGTTGAGCCATTCTGGTGCGATGTGTTTACACATGGTCAGATGTGAGTGATGGGCCTTTCTGATAGGATGAGGTCAGATGTGAGTGCTGGGCATGCCTTTCTAACAGGATTAGGTCAGATGTAAGCATTGGGTGGGTCATTTTGACTTAAGTTTTATATATAAGCGTTGATGAATACCTACATGAAGGGTATGCCTACAGGATTGACTCTGTAGAACTTGTTGTGATGAGAAGAATTGAGATGGAACCATTCTGAGATAGCATGTGATGATGATCCATACTTGATGATGATCTAGATCAAGTGATGATCCAAATGTGATGATGATACAGATGTTATGATGATCCAGCAATGATGATCCAGTAGCCGTGATGATGCAGATCCCGTGATGAAAAAGAATTGAAGAAGAAGATGACTTGAAGATGAATAAGATGAAGAAGAAGAAGAAGATGGAGAAGACTTGAAGATGAATAAGACTTGAAGACTAAGAAGACTTGAACATGAAAATGATGAGATTATCCAATCAAGACAGAGAAGAATACTAGTGCTAAAAAATTGTGTCAAAAGAATACCTTCCTAGTTCAGAGGGAGTGTTGATGTATTTGTAACTTCAGAATGTATTCATCTATGTATCTTATGTCTTGTAACTTGATGTTTATTCCGGGTTGTGTCTATAATGTAATTGAGTCATGATGTCATGCCTCAATGTTCCGATCGGGAGGAAACAAGTCATGTCAAGTCAATGTGGGTAACCCTCCTATTGTCCAAGGGTTAAAGTCCCCGCAGTTTCAGGGCTCTAGGGTTATTAGACTCACCTAGTTAAGTTGGCCCTAGTAGGGTTTTAGTCATGTCGGGAAACAGTATAAATAGAGATGAAATCTCTTTATTTTACACATATCTCATACACACTCAAGTGGAGTGCATAGTTGAGGAAGGAGAAGACACTAGGGCTAGATAGAAAGAAGGTTACTGCTATCGGAAGATCATCTTACTATTTTGGGATTTTTTATTTTGGTGTTGATTCTATCTCTAAGGAATTTGCGAGGTTTTCTCCATTTATGGTTTCCCCGAGGAAAAATTATGTGTTCATTGTCTCTTATGTTTGATTATTGTACTTGTTATTCTCTCAGTTAAAGACCATAATAATGCTAGCTTAATGTTGAAAATCTAACATTGTATGAGAGCTAACCTGAGAAGAAGACACTATGCAGCTGCGGGAGCTAGGGATTCCTAGTTTATGGACCTTCCTCCATAGATTTTCAGCAAAAGTAAGGTGGAATAATTGTCCTCCTTAGGGCACATCCTTTTGTTGAAGCAGAATCCAATTCTGAGGTTTTTCAGTTTTAGACCCGACATTGCTGCCGAAAATTAGGGATTTTCACAAAAGAGGAATTTTTCAGTGAGCCCAGGCCTTAATTGATATCCTCCACAAAATCGAAGTTAGGAATCAATTTCAAAGAAATTGGTTGGACAGAACTCCGAAAAAGAAAAACCCTAATTTGCTCCTGATCCAACACTACAGGATTTTATCTCAAAATCTAGATCTGACATCTTGACCTTGTAAGATCTAAATATTTTGTATTTCCATTTGAGGTTCTCAGTTAAGATGTCTCATGATACCAAGCTTGATGAAAATATTTAGGGAGTTGACATTAGAGGAAATTTCACCTCAAAATGGGCCTCCTAAAAAAAATTAATAAAAAAATAGTGCAAATAATAAAATAATATTTATTAATTTTGGAGGAAGAAAAGAAAAAACTTTTTTTTTGTTTGTATTTTTGACATATCTTCCCGTGTTTTTACTCAAATTTCGATCGATGTTCCCTCCAAAGGGAAGTGATGAGTCCATGAGCCATTCTGACATGGGAGAGGATTAAGTTCCTTCCATGGTTAAATGTAAGGGCTGATCCATTCTATCATGGTGAGAGGATTTAGGTTCCTTCCATGTCAGATATGAGTGCCGATCCATTCTGATGCGACTGTAGGATTGGTTCCTACATGATCAAATAGAAGGGTTGTTTCCATTCTGGGAATGGAAGTGCCTGGTCAGTTACTAGGAAAACTCAGTCTAGGGATGAGAAGCCATTCTGATGTGAGAGAGGGATGTGTTCCCACTTAATCAGATGTAAAGGATGAACCATTTTTTCATGGCTAAAGGATTAGGCTCCTCCCATGTCAGATGTGAGTGTTGGCCATTCTAACGAGTAGGTCAGATGTAAGGGCAACTGGCATTTTGGGAATGGAGGCGCCTGGTTAGTTACCAGGTAGCTCAGTCTAGGACTAGGGGCATTCTGATGCAATGGTAGGATTAGTTCCTCCATCATTAGATGTGAGTGCATGCTCTTCCAGTGCGGTGCTTTTGAGTATGGTCGAATATAAGTGCATAGACTTTTCGATACGGTGATTTTGAGCATGGTCTACTATAAGTGCTGAGCCTTTCTGATGCGGTGTCTTCAGACATGGTCGGATGCAAGTGCATATCCCTTTCAATGTGGTGTGCATGCACTGGGTCGGATATAAGTGTTGAAACATTCTAGCGCAATTTGTTTACACATGGTCGGATGCGAGTGTTGGGCATTTCTGATAGGATGAGGTCAAATGTGAGTGTTGGGCATGCCTTTCTGACAAGATGAGGTCAGATGTAAGAGCTGGGTGGGAAATTTTGACTTAAGTGTTAGATATAAGTCCTGATGAACACCTACATGAAGGGTAGGCCTAGAGGATTGACTCTGTAGAACTTCCTGTGATGAGAAGGATTGAGATAGCACCATTCTGAGATAGCATGTGATGATGATCTAGACTTGATGACGATCTAGATCAAGTGATGATCCAGATGTGATTATGATCCAGCAATGATGATCCATTAGTCATGATGATGCAGATCTTGTGATGAAAAAGACTAGAAGAAGAAGATGACTTGAAGACAAAGAAGACTCGAAGACAAAGAAGACAAAGAAGACTTGAAGATGAAGAATACTTGAAGACTAAGAAGACTTGAATATGAAGATGATGAGATAATCCAGTCGAGACAGAGAAGAAGACCAGTGCTGCAAATTCTGTAGAAAGAATACCTTCCTAGTTAAGAGGGAGTGTTGATGTATTTGTAATTTAGAAATGTATTCATCTATCTATATTATGTCTTGTAACCTAATGATTATTTCGGGTTGTATCTATAATGTAATTGAGTCATGATGTCATGCCCCGATGTTCTGATCGAGAGAATCTATAATGTAAACATGTCATGTCAAGTCATTATGGGTAAACCTCCTAATGTCTAAGGGTTAAAGTCTCTACAGTTTCAAGGCACTAGGGCTATTAGAATCACTTAGTGAAGTCGGACTTAGTAGGGTTTTAGTCATGCCAGGAAGCAGTATAAATAGAGAGGTGATCTCTCTACTTAACACACATCTCATACACACTCAAGTGGAGCGCATAGTTGAGGAAGGAGAAGACACTAGGTCTAGATAGAAAGAAGGTTACTACTGTCAGAAGATCATATTAATGTTTTGGGCTTTTCTATTTTGGTGCTGATTCTATCTCTAAAGAANCCCAAGGAAAAACATTGTGTTCATTGTCTCTTGTGTTTGATTGTTGTACTTGTTATTCTCTCAGTTAAAGATCCTAATAATGCTAGCTTAATGTTGAAAATCTAACATAATTATGTATGATGAGGGGTACAATGATGTACATGAGCAATGTGTGGAATTGAAATAACTTGTTGGTATACAGGGATGATTTGGTTGTGGTGAGTAGTAGTGTTGACAAGTAGTAATGATAATATTGACCAGATATTGATGAGAATCAATGATGAGTAGTTGTGATGATAAGGAGCATTGAGAAGCAGTGATGAGGAGATTGACTAGATATTACTGACTAGTGTTGACCAGCAGAGTGATGAGTAGAGATTGATGTGTAGAGCAGAGTTTGGTTATGCAATAGAGACATATGATGGCTTGTAAGAATGATCTTCCACTTGAGGATTGGAATCCTCAAACCATTCTTAGTTGGAGCTAAGAAAACCATGTTGGGTCCTATTATGAGAGTTGGTGCTCTTTTTATCAGCTGGTGCTGATTGTAATCAAAAAGATTTTTGTCTTCCATGTACAATAAATAAAGATCAAAATTCCATATATTCTTGTGTCCCTTTTGATGTGATGTTTCACTTATGGATCATAATGAATTTTATTATGAAATTTAATACATAATGATTTATATGCTCCGATTGACTAAAATAAGGTAAAAAGTTTAAAATTGTGCACACACTGATTCACCCCTCCTCTTAGTGTGGAAATTGTATCCAAACAATTAAAAACCATATCAGTCATTACCAACACCCAAAGCAAATGGAAAACAATCAAGATCTAATTTTGTGGCCATTGTTAGTTATTATTCGCAATGCATGCACTAGAAGACTTCAAGGGTACTAGCTCAATGGAAGAGCACCTACCTTATAGGAACGAGATTGGTGGTTCAATTCCTCCATACCCTGTCTACATAAATTAATGAATATTTTCATATTAAATGACTAAATTAGTGACCAAAACATTAGAGATAAGTGAACAACAAATGGGAGATAAGTAGACAAACAAATGACCAAAATTCATATATAAATGACCAAATGATAGTTTTGGTGGCTAATGTTTGGTCTCTTACCACCAAAGATATGACCAGATTAATGACCAAACATATGACCAGATTAATGACCAAATATGCAACTAAATTAATAACCAACCAACAAGCTATAAATGACCAAACTATATATGACCACATTTTTTGTCGCATGATAAGAGACCGATAACTAGCCACCCGTGATCGCCAAATCAAAAGTGGTCATTTCTAGGTGGATTTTGGTCATTTTTTTGTTACTTATCTCTCATTATGTACTAATGAAAGTTGAAAAAATCCTAATTTGGATAATTAAGGATCCTGAAAAAGGGGACAAGTGGTGAAAAGAGTTGAGGGGAATTTTGGAGAATGAAAATGATCTTATGGAAACCACTTACTACCCAATGTTATTGGCTATTTCATTGTATTTTACCATAGAATTTACTAGGTTGGAAAACTAGTTTTGAGTAACTGGTTTTCCATCAAACATGGTATTGGGAACTTGTGTTAGAAACAAGGAGAAGTTCCAATCTTAAAAGGGAAGGAAAGGCTCATTAGTGGGGGAAGTTGGAATTTGTGTTGAATTATACCTTGGATAAACTCATTTCTCTATACATTGGAGATGTTCCCCTTTCCAATATTTGGGAAATGTGTCCTTCTATCCATTATAGCTAGTTGGATGTGAATTCAATTAGTGAATAATGAGTTGGACATCTAGTCCTTCTCATTGTGAATATTGTAGTAGTTCCATGGTGTTCCAATGTATCATGAATTCCAATTAATGTGATGGTTTCCTAGTTCCATCAAGATTCCAGTTTTAGTGAGTTTTCCAAGCTAGTTTCTAGTGAAGTTGTTTTCAAGTTTGAAGGAGAAATACCTCCAAGGGGATCAAGATTGTATGCAAATAATCCCTGGTATTGATCTAGTCTTTCTATTTATCTCTCTTCTCTCTATGTTCCTCCTATTCTCTCTTACTTATGTATTTTTATTCTAAAAATTCATCTACAACCATATATCTCATCTCCACATACTATTAATAAAAGAATAATGTTGCTTCATATCCAATATTGTTCCATTTCCTATTAATAATTTGTATTGTGGTGCAATATCCTAAATACTGTAAACATATTTAAAGTTCATCTCTAATTTATTTTAAATAGAAATTTATATTCTGTATTTGAAGGTCCTTTATGTTGATTAGAATTTATTTGGACCTGTCCCAAGCCTCTGATTAGAAAATATTGACCTCCGGGTTCCATTAGAATCACTTGGATATATCCAATTTCACTCTCTAGGAATTCAGTTTTGGACATAACCTCCACTTCCTAGTTTTGAATTTGATTCTATGGAATTTCCAAATTTAAGGAATATGATATTTATTATATATATTTGCTTATAATAATGCAGCATAAGCATAATATTTCCCACATAATTTCTGGGGAAATTTCCTCTTATAATTTTATGGTTTTCCTAGGTGTGATGTACTATAAAAAGTGCATGATATCAAAGTAAATCCTTATGGTATGAATATTTATGTATATTTATGAGTTCATATACATATACCATAATGTTAATATCATTGTTTCAAATATAAAATAATTTTTATTTCATTTTAAGAGGTTTCTGGATGCCAAGGTTATGCCCATTTAACCAAACTAGTGCATCTTCAGACATAAGTTATGACATACTCATGAGTTTCACTATTCCATGCTTCCTTAAAAGGTATTTTATTTCTTCATAAGGTTCATAAATTTCAATTAGGATGTGTTAGGACCCATAAATTGATTCATATATGAAAATAGTGAAGCTTCAATGTCTTTTGGAGTGAGTTGGAAACATGTAGTTTTTATCCTCCAAAGTTAGAAATTGCAAATAGTTTTCAACATTTCAATTGTTGTTTGCAAATTGGAGTTAATATATATAATTTTAATATCGCGGTTATTACACTAAATCTATGCACTTTCATGAGTTAGCATCTAGGGACTAATCTCCCCACTATGTCGAGGAGTGTCTAGGAGATATCCCTAGAGCAATATTTATTGATTTCAACACTTTATGTCTCCTCTATAGACTTTAGATGGAGCTTCTCCTTAGTCAAAATATGAACTAGAGAATCTAATATACGCTAACATACCCAATTTTATCACTTCAAGTCTCTTCTCAAGATTGACCATTTGATTTTTTTTTAAATGGATGTTCAACATTTAGAATGGTTCGTTGCGAGCCTGTTGCAACACATCAGAGGTCCATTAATGCAATTGAAGATGAAGACTCAATTACATGCCTTGTATATTGAAATAAGATTGCAATAAACTCATTAGAGGAATTTTGGGGTCTAAAATGGGCCTCCTAAGGAAAATAATAAAATAATAGTTAAAATAATAAAATGATATTGATTAATTTTGGACGAAGAAAGAAAAAAACTACTTTTTGTGTTCGTATTTTCGACATATCTCCTTGTGTTTTTACTCAAATTTCGATTGGGAGAGCTCGTTCTATGCAGAATCAAATTCCGCATCCAACGAGCTCTCCTGATCGAAATTTGAGTAAAAACACAATGAGATATGTCAAAAATACGAACAAAAAAAGTAGTTTTTTTTAATGACAAATATGTCAATTCAACCATTATGGTTGACTTATTTTATTGAAATTCTATTGGTTCTTGAATTCCAACTCACAAAAACTTATTTTGGCACGTTTTCTTATAAGGCCCATTTTAGACTCCAAATTTCCTCTAATGCTAGGAGGTGAATCATCACTTGGCATGGTTCAAGTTCATAACTAGTTAGATGAGTTGATAGTGCAATGATAGAACCTGTCCACTACCAATCCCACCAGGGAGTGTATATGGTGTAGCTTCTATAGAGTTTAAGGTCACCATAGGATTGATTGACCTACAATGAATAACTATTTGGGTACTGGAGATTCAATTCCATTTCCTCTAGCACATAATCTAGATTGGTGTGAAATTTCCTGAGTATGGGGGAAATCACCACCTAATTTATAAACACTACACAAGTATCAATGTTCTACCCACACACAATTCTATGAATTCTAGAAGTCTATGGGATGCGATGTGAACAACTACCATTATTTACAACCGATGAAGGGTAACACAATAGATTAATACCTAGTTCAAGGGGAATAAGATAATAAGGCACCTAACCCAGATGGAAAGTAGGGAGAAACACGTAGAGGGTTCCAAGACCAAAGACAATATTTTGGTGGTGGTGCAAGATAGATGATTTTCTAGAATTATGGTGAGTCAGGCCACTTGGAAATATTTTGTGCTAATACACACACATTGTGCACATTCTATCAAGTACCTAACATGTGACTAAGGAGTGCTTGGATCTTATAAGAAAATGGGAGCATAAAATAGGTCGATGCAACATGATAACAATTGAACCTAGTGTAATTGACAATGGACAAGGTCTAATGCAAATAAACATCATCACTTGATGAGGTGCTTGGACATGCCAAGATATTGGAGAAGAATGTAGTATGTATCAATTCATGTTGAGCTAAAAGTAAGGAAAATTGTGCAACCCTTCACCAAAGTTTCAATTGAAGGACCAAGTATAGATCATATGCAAGGCCCAGGAGGCTTCCTAGTGTGAGGAAGAATTTCACCAAGACAAGATGTCCAAACAAGATCAATTGAAAGTTTGGGTGAAGAAGAATACAACATGAAGAATAAATATTGCATAGCATGTAAGCTGAAGAAAAATGTACACTTATTGTACACTTCTCCTTGAGAGTTTCCCAGAATAAATATTGTGTATATCTTGTGATTGTGTTTCTTTTAGTTATTCTACATATTCTATTGTTGTGATTTTGAATTGAACATTAATGATATCTAGTCTATTGTATGAAATCTTAACATGGTTTCAGAGCTAGTCTGAATAGGACAACTTTCACAAGGTGAAACTCCTTCTCCGGAAGGAATTAGGGTTTCTGTAAAAGTTGGAGTTTTGAATATCTGCTTGCATAGAAAATTGAGCCTCCTTGGAGCACATTAGAGGAAATTTCAACTCAAAATGGGCCTTTTAACTTTTATTCAAATTCCATGTCATCATGTGGTAGCCAATGAAAATGCTTTAAATTTGAAATACCGTATAGGTCTTAAACACTTTTTAATATAAATTTGGGGATAGGTATCATAAAAAAAAACTACTTTTTTTGTTTGTATTTTTGACATATCTCCCCGTGTTTTTACTCAAATTTCGATCGGGAGAGCTCGTTGGATGCGGAATTAAATTACGCATCCAACGAGTACCCACTCTGCATACTTTTGATGGACCCCGCTACCCCAAAAACAAGAAATACCTGAAAAAACGGAGCATTATTCCGTTTTTTCAAGTATTTCTTGTTTTTGGGGTAGAGGGGTCCGTCAAAAGTATGCGGAGTGGGTACTCGTTGGATGTGGAATTTAATTCCACATCCAACGAGCTCTCCTGATCGAAATTTGAGTAAAAACACGGGGAGATATGTCAAAAATATAAACAAAAAAGTAGCTTTTTCTTTTCTTCCTCCAAAATTAATAAATATTATTTTATTATTTTAACTATTATTTTATTAGTTCATTTTAGGAGGCCCATTTTGAGTTGAAATTTCCTCTAATGCATCTATTGATCCTAGGATAAAAAATTTTGGGTGGTTAAATCTCCAGGAAATAAATACCCTAGTTTGGCCCTAAAGCAGAAATCTAAAGAAAACTAGAACTAAAAATTCTGCATAGTTGTAACCTCGCAAGTAGGATTTTAAGGGTGAATATTTGGGATCTCCATAAATCAGTTGGACCAATAAAATCACCTTAGTCAAGCACATATACTAGTAAGGTTAGCTTCCTATTTTGAGAAATTTCATTTTTTAGTGACCTACTGGAAAAGATGGCCCCAAACACTAAGCTTTAGGACAAGCTAGAAGGAATATAAAACTTCCCATATTCGAAGTATATGATTGGTCTCATTTTGAAAGAGAATGGCCTTGAGAATTACATCAAGGATGAGATTGTAGAAGCTAAAGAAGATGATTCTAAGGAGAAGCATGAACAAGACCTAATCAAGGAAATTATTATAATTCTTGATTCTATTAAGGATCACTTAATCCCTCAAGTGTCATCTAAGAAGACACCTAAGAATATGTATGATGCACTTTCTAGAATGTATGAGGGAATTAAAATCAATAGAAATATGGATATGAGAGCTCAACTAAAGGGAACCAATATTATAAGAGGAAAATCTATTAAATATTACTTCACAAGGGTCTCCCAGTTCAGAGAACAACTAAGTGCTATTGGAGACACCGTTAATGAGGATGACCTAGTTATGACATCTCTCAATGGTCTAACTATACCTTGGGATTTATTCATTCAGATTCTATGTGCCAGAAAAGAAAGTATGAAGTTTGACATAGTATGGGAAGATTGTATACAATAATAACCTATAGTAGCCAATAGAGAATCTCTACTCATAGAACGAGGTCATGCTCTAGCCACCCATACTAAAGGAAGAAAAAAATCAAATTTTAAGAAGAGTAATCATAAGCCTTCAAAGAACAAGTTTCAGAAGAATAAGAAGGATTACTCAGAGTATAAATGCTACAAATTTCATAATATAGGACACCTATCCAGAGTGTCCATCACCAAATAATAAGAACAACAACAAAATTCATCATGCTTATCTAGATAAAGATGAGGGTGAAGAAGAAGAAAAACCTCAAAAAAGACTAACTAGAGGTGTAGATGTGGAAGAATATGTGTTATTCTTTGCACTCTATGGGACTATAACACCTAGATAAGATACATGTCTTGTTGATAGTGGTGCCTCAAAGCATGTGATCTCGAAGAAAATAAATCTCCCTAGAAATTATCATTGCAAGATGACTATCAATATCCCATCAAAGGTATTGGTGAATCAAGCTACAAGCTTGGATCTGGGACTTCCATGAAGATGAAGGAAGTACTGTATGTACCAAGTTTGAAAAAGAACTTACTTTCCATATCTGCTCTAGATAAGAAAGGATATAGAATTGAATTTATATATGGACAAGTACTTATGTGGTACAAATGAAATACACTTGAAGATGTTATGGCCATTGGAGAAAAAGAAGGAGGACTATACAAGATCAAAGGAAATCTAGACATATCTCTTGTCCATGAGACTACCTGCTCAAGTGAAATGTGGCATAGCATAATTTCTCACATCAACTACAAAGCATTTCCCTATGTGAGCAAGGTGGTAACATGGTTACCATACCTGAAGATCGAACATGAGGAGAATTGCAGAGGGCATGCAATAGGAAAGAACATCAATAATCCCATTCTAGTGAAACAAAGACTAAAGGTATGTTAAAACTAATTCATTCTTATGGATGTGTTCCTATCCCCTTCATATAATTAAGTGGATATGAGTATTATGTCATATTTATTGATGACTATTCAATAAATACTTGGATATACTTCTTGAAGAATAAGGGTGAAGTGCTCAGGAAATTCGAGGAATTCAAAGCCTTGATAGAGAACTACTCAGAAAATAGAATCAAGACACTTACATTAGATAATGGTGGACAATACACTTAAAATGAATTTGAATCATTCTATAAGGATGAAGGAATCAATAGGGAACCAACCACTCCCTATAATACCCAATAGAATGGTGTTGCAGAAAGAAATAATAGAACTATCATCAAAGCAATGAATATGATGATCCTGACCAAGACATCCCTATGCACTTATGGGATGAAGCATCAAGAAAAACCGTATATGTGTAGAATATATTATCTCACAATGCTCATAGATTCAAGGATCTTGAAGAGATGTATACATGAAAGAAACCTGAAGTGAGCGATCTTAAGATATTTGGCTGCTAGTATATGTCCACATTCCAAAAGAGAAGAGAACCAAATTGGATCCTTCTAGAAAGAAGGGAATATTTGTTGGATACTGTGAAGTCTCCAAATGCTTAAGTATATAGATCTTAGGATTCTATCATGTTGATATTAGTATGTATGTACCATTTAATGAAGAAATAACTATTAAGAAATATAGAAAGTGTCATCTTGAATAAGTATATGAAGAGGATGTACCTCCCAGAATGGTAGAAGTTGAATCCTCTCCTGAAATAGTAGCATCAGAAGATCATGACATGCTAGAGCATCAGGATCACCCTATTGTGGATATCTCTCGAAAGAGAAAACCTACTTGGGTAAGAGAAATCATAGAGGAAGTAGAAAAATATGGAGCTCCATAAGGCTCCACAAGAACCAACAAAATATCAAATCCATATTCCAGTTATGTAGATTTGATGCATGACCTTATAGATCAAGAACCCGCCAAGTATTAGGAAGCAACACATAATAAATAATGGTTTGAAGCAATGATGGAAGAATACTAGTCGATCGTGAAGAATTATGTTTGGGATATAGTTCACAAACCAAAAAACAAGAGGGTGGTATCTTCGAAATTTATCTACAAGATAAGACATGCTGCTGATGAAGTATTGAAAAGTAGAAGTCAAGATTTTTGGCTAGAGGTTTATCTCAGAAAGAGGGAATTGATTATGAAGATACATTTTCTACTGTAGAAGGGTACACTTCCATCAGAACCATCATGGCACTTGGTTCCATGATGAAATGTGACTTAGACCAAATGGATGTAAAGACAACATTGCTTAATGGTGTGATTGAGGAAGAGGTTTATATCGAACAACCACAAGGATTTGAATTCGAAGACATAGCGACTCATGTGTGTAAGTTGAAAAAGGATATGTATTGACTGAAGAAAGATCCTTGATCTTGGTATGGTAGAATAGGTAGCTTCTTGACAAGCTTGGGATTTACCAAGAGTAAATATGATCCTAAAATTAATATGAAGATGCTGGATGATGAAATTGTCATGCTATTACTGTATGCAGATGATCATGATTTCTAATGGGAAATGAGAAACATATCAAAAATTGAAAGAAGAAGCTATGTAGAGAATTCGATATAAAAGAAATTAGATTGATGCATTATTTACAAGTAATGGAAGTGTGGAAAAAGTATAGAAGGAATGTTTTTGAATCAAGGAAAGTATGCAGTAGAAATCTTGAAAATATTTGAAATATTAGATTGTAAGGCCATGGCCACACCCATGGGCACCAACCTGAAGTTGTTGTGTGATGAGACATGAGAGTAAGTGGGCATGCCTTAGCACAAACATATTATTGGGTCATTAGTTTATCTGACAAACACAAGGCCATATATATGCTTTGATATGAACACCTTGAGTCAGTATCTAGTTAAACCTAGACAGGTTTACCTGATAGCTGCAAAGTATGTGATGAGGTACCTGAAAGGTATGATATAATTAGGAATTTGCTATGGGAGAGATCATGACTACAAACTATATGGATAAAAGAATTTATATTGGGAAGAAAGTGTCACAGATAGGAAAATAACCTCAGGTAGATGTTATTGTCTCAGATTCATCATGATCTCATGGTTTAGTAAGAAACAGTCTAGTGCTTCTCTCAGTACAGCTCAAGCATAGTACATTGTATCTTACTTCGCTAGTTGTGAAGCAATATGGATTAGAAAGCTGATGTCAAGATTATTGGACATGGATTTGGACACCATAGTGATTCTTTTTGACAACTAGAGTTGTATAAACATGACAGAGAACTCAGTGTTCCATGACAAAAAGAAGAACATAGAAATACAATACTTTTATACAAGGGATATGGTATAATAGGGAGCTATCAAGCTCTAGTATCTAAGTACCAATGAGCAAGTTTCTGATGTAATGAACAAGGATATATATCAAGTAAAGTTTGAATATTTTCATGAAAATATTGGTGTATTTTGAAAAGACCTTCCTCACAAGGAGGAACAATGATGGAACTACAGATGATGAAGGTATGGACCTTCTTTGAAAAGGTAGATCAGGTCAAAAACATGAACCCTCCTCAGAAAAAGGGGGAGCAGTTTGATAATATGGAACTTCTAAGGAAAGGGGAGTGATGATAAGAACAACCTCGATGATGGATGAGAGTGATGATGAAGGCTTGACATTCTTTGTGGACGATAGTATCCTCTCTTAAGGATGGAAGGTATAACAATCTATTCATGAGAGTGGTCCTTAATAAGGAGGGCACCACACATGTTACTCTCGCATCGAGAATACCCACATTAAGTTTTGGATACCATAGAAAAACACTCACTCAGGAGTGGTCCTAAACGCATTGGTAAGGATGCTCTACGATGAGTCCTCATAGATGACAGGACTGACATTTTGTATGCAATAGAGGTCTTTTCTATAGACAATACTCTTGTATGGATAGTATACCTACATTCATATGTAGATACCATGTAGTAACACTCACTTGGGAGTGGTCCTAAAATACGTTGTAAGGATTTTCTATGATGATGACCAAAATTTTGTATGCGATCGAGATCTGCTATGTAGACAATACTCTTGGTTTGAATAATATACCTAGACATGAGTGTAGATATTGTAGTATAACAATCACTTAGGAGTGGTCCTAAGCTTAGTGGTATGGATGGTATACGATGAGTCCTCACGGACGATACGTCATGCACTGGTTGCGATTGATATCTAAATTTAGTTGTAGATGATTCAACTGATCAATATCATGGTTCAAGATGATGGAGGATTGAATCATCCTTGGAATTACGTTATAAGGTGATAGGGATTGATCATCTCGCAAAGAAATCATGTGTACTGTAGGTAGCATGGGGACAAAGGATCAAGTAGATCGAAGTGCAGTTGCAAAGGATCAAGAAGATTGATGTACTCCTACAAAGGATCGAAATGATCAAAGTGCCGCTGCTATGACGAATAAAGAAGATCATAATATTGCTACAAAGTATCAAATATCAAAGTGCTTCTACAAAGGATTGAGAAGATCGAAAGTGATGCAAAGAAATGAAGATCAAAGTAGTGTTGCAATGGACTAGAAGATCGAAGTGCTTCTATGAAGGATCAAAATATCAAAGTGTTGCTGTCAAGGGATAAAGTGATTGTGTGATGTAGAAGATGAAGACATTGAAGAGTAAGTGTTCCACTTACTAATGTGAAAACTTCCTATGGTGTATAGATGTATTACCTCGATAATGTTAAAGATATTGTCTCTCTGTTCTCCTATACTCTATGATGATGTTGTGAGTAGAATAACCTTCTCATTAAGGGGGAGTGTTGAAATATTGTAACTTCAAAGGATACTCTAAATGTATTTTACTTATGTAACCCATGGGATATGTTCTTTTTTCTCCATCGAGGTATTACTATTGTATTTGGTCATCACAGATTCATTAGGTAAAACCTCCTTTGTAAGTCGGGTCATTAGTACCCTAATGAATAGTATAAAATATTGTTTTGAGTCTTCCTAGGTGAAGTCAGCCCAAACAAATTAGTGAGTTCAAATTTTTTAGGGAAAAAGTTAGTTGGATCAATGTGTATAAATAGGAGAGTTTTGATGCTTATTTGGACACAGACTCACTCACTTAAGTAGAACATAAGAGAGATATATAGACAAAACAACAAGGAGGAGAATACTTGTTTTTGGGGTTATGTCTTATACATATTATATATAGGAAGTTTTGGATGGGGTTTCTTCCCCTTGAGGGTTTCCCAGGATAAATATTGTTCCTATCTTGTGATTGCATTTCTTTTAGTGATTCTACATATGCTACTACTCTGATTTTCAATTGAACACTAGTGATATCTAGTCTAGCATATGAAATATTAACACCAGGAAGGAGTTCATGTTGTCACTGGAATTGGGAGGATTTGAAATGAAAGACATAATGTTGGACTTGGGGAAAACTATGAATATTATAATGAAGAAGACATGTGAATTTATGGGGAAGTTGGAGCTGGTTTATTCACCCATACAACTCAAGTTATCTAGTTAGTATAATGTGTTAACCATTAGAAGGTTGATTGATGTGGAGGTGAATGTAGATGGTGTTAAAACAGTGGAAAAATTTGAATTAATTGAGATATTGTAGGATTTGTATCCTTATCAATCATTTTTAGGGATCTATTAGGCCTTTGAGAATAATTCTACTCGAAACTTGAAGGAATAATGGATCTCCTTTAAATCAAAGGAGATATGTCTAGTAGCTATGTTGGACTCTATAGAAGGAGAATGATATATCGAGATGGTTTAGGATCACATTAGAAATGTGGAGATAGAGAATATATACAATTCCATTTCCAAAAAGAAGATTAGATAAAATTTATAGTCAATGGATAAATTATCTAGTATGGTGTATAATTGTTTGATACTGAATTAAAATATTCCATGGACCACTGGAAAAACCAATTGTATGAGATGTCTGCAAGGAGATACATGCACATTACCAAACATTTGCACTGAATTGGGTAGTGTTATAGAATCCACTGGTGTTTGATGGGATCAAGGAGGTCATTGTTTTTATCCAAAAAAATGAAACCCCAAGTTCCAAAGGATAGGAGGGCTCAGGACATGGATGCAATCACTAGAGGAATGTATGCTAGACGATGGAATATGCATAAGGAATAAATACACAACTGGGAGGCTATGTGTTAGTCTATTACAAAGTGGTTCGAGTCCAATTCAGACTTGGATTTGGTGAATATATTTAAATAAATTCAGGACCCTCCAAAACATATAGTGCTCTACCAGTAGCAACGGGATATGAAGAGTGCACCACATAGTAAATGGGTGCACTACCTCTACCATGCAATGGGAACCTTGTCATCCTTGTCAAAATACTTACTATTAAATTTCCAACATTAAATTGGTTTCTTTATTATTTTCATGTCCTTGTGATAAGCACAAATGATCCTCTGTGTTAACCCTACTGTTATTTTTCTACAAGGATGACATGATTCATGCAATGGAGAACTTTGGCCCAGGTCAGATCTCTAGAATTGAACCAAAATGTGGCAATGAATTCAGTGTACATTTTCTCCCAATTTTTAGTATTCCTTCTACTTTCATACCGAACATACCAAGTATTTTGACACAGATGATGATACACATAGTATACATATAAATAAAATTGGTAGTGGATGTGCCATGAAGGATGATCCATCATCCCACACTGCGCCACAGTTTCGAGAGCCTCTCAGGACAAAGAAACATTGTAATGGAACCTAGGAGGATCTAAAAATGGTGGTAATAGGTGGCTATTAGGACCAAGAGATAGTTACCTAGGTATTTGACCTATTAAAAGAATACAAGGACTTGTCTCCACGTAGTTTCTCAGAAATGAAGGGAATTGCGAGGAAGCTTGGAGATATATATATTTAGTTAAAGGACAAGGTAAACCTAGTTAAAAGGAGGTCATATTGACTAATACATAATTACAAATAAAAGGTGTGGAAATATATGGATCGTATACTAGATGTAGAAATTCTTTTCCAAGTAGAAGAGTCATACTGGATCAATCCTGTGGTGGTCGAAGATACGAAAATAGGATACATTTGCATATGCATCAATCGATGTAATATGAATGTAGCATTTGTACATGATACACTACCTACACATTTCACAAATGAAATTTCGAATAATGTAGGAGGTCAAGAATCCTATTTGTTCACTAATGGGTTTTCTAGTTATGATTAGGTGCGTATAGTGGAGGAGGATGACACAAAGACCATTTTTTGCAAATGAATGGGGCTCTCTTCCCTATAATGTTTTGTGGTTTGGATTGAAAAATGAACTAACAATGTTGTCCAATATAATGGTCATGAATTTCAAGGAATTCATTCATAATTTATTCAAATTCTTCTTGGATGATTGGACAATGTTCATCTTACTAAATGATCATATGCTTGTCTTACGAGTCATGTTGGATCATTGTCGAAAAATGTATATCTCACTGAATTTAAAAAAGTGTATATTATGTAGACCATTCAACATTATTTTAGGACACGTGGTGTACAAGGAAGGCATGTTAGTTGGAATGGTGAAGATTTCAATAATAATCAATTTTCCATCCCCAACACACGTGAAAGGCTTACGCACAACATTCAACAATATTGAGTACTACAAAAATTTTATTAGAAATTACGCAAATATAATGATGTGTATGAATGGATTCCAAATCTCCAATAAAAATTGGATAACATAAAGGAGAAGCTGGTGAGAACACCAATTCTTATCTTCCTTGATTAGATGTGCATATTTCACATTCACATTGACACATCATCAGTCATGCTTTAGGTCATACTAACCTAGTCAAAGGATGGAGACTTGGACCACCCATTTCCTTTTCTAGCACAAATATTTCTACAATAGAATAGAATTATAATATGACTAATCACAAAGGATTGGGAATGGTCTATGCTTTACAAAAGTACCAACACTATTTTTTGAAGATTTCCTTTAATTTTTTACAAACAATTATGTTTTAAGTTACTTGATCAACAAGAGAGTGTTGGTGGGATCATATGTCAATGGTTTATAGTATTATTCCAAGAATTTGAATTTGAATTAATGGTCAATCATAGTAAGCATAATGTGGCCCTTGGGCTTGAATATGGTGAGGAAGGTGAAATTTTGGATGATAACTCACCGAATGCATAGTTGTTTCATGTAGAGGCGAACCTGGCCAATTCAATGAAATCACAACATTTTTAGCATTTGGACATGTGTCATAATACTATACAATTATGCAACATAGACAGTTGGCCATGTGGACCATATTTTTTTATTTAATACTAGTCCAACTATATAAGGTTGGCGTGGATGGTATACTTTGACGATGTGTTCTAGCACATGAAAGACTACTCCCCTTGTGAGAAGCACATGATGGGATAACCAAAGGAAATTATGTAGGAAATGATACTACAAATAAGGTGTTTCACATAGGGATCTAGTGTCCATTGTTATAGAAAGATAAAATTTATTGCAAACAATCTGATGTTTTCCAGTCGGTGGGAAATCCATCACTTAGGGATGAGATGCATATCTTCCATGGATGCATTAGAACCATTTCAAAAATGGGGAATTGAATTCATGGGTATTATCATCCCACTACCATGAAGAACTAACACAAGAGATATTATCACTATGATAGAGTAACTAACAAGATGGTTAAGGATGCTCTAGTGAAAGCTTGTACTATCGCAAATATGCATAGTGGTTTATATTCGAGCATACCATTACTAGGTTTGGTTTTCAAAACGTGTTGATGAGAAATTAGGGAACTAATTTCCTGATTTCCACCACCTATGATCTAACAGAATAATTTATAATACATCATTAGAAGAGTACATAGTACCATCAACATTCCAACAATATAGTGGAAGCTTTCAATAATAATTTGGAGAATATGCCCATAAACGTATGTAATGTACCACAAGATAAATAGGATCAATGCAGTCCAGCATTACTTTAGGTGTATAGGACCACGTCCAAATGACTTACAAAGTAGAAACCTCTTAGAATGGTCTATGGGAAAGAGGAAGTGACGTAATTGGATTTTTTCCCTAGCATACACATAACCCTAACAACAAAGATGACAGATGATGAACCCCCATTTCATAGAATAAAGGAACATGTGGAGCTGGAGCAACTTTGGATCATTGCAGGGTTTAATCAAGTGGTGGAGAAATATATCTAGAAATCCTGGCATGATAGAAACATTAAGAATAAAATCTTAGAACCTAGTGACCTAGTGTTGATGTATGACATTAAGTTTATGAAGAACCCAATGAAATTATGGAAGATGGTTGGATACTTTCACAATCCTATTTATTACTAAAGAAAGCATAGGAAAGTTAGCCACATAGAAAGGACAACCAATGAAGGCCCTGATTAATGATATTCATCTAAAATCCTAATGTGACCCATTGGGGTAGGAAATGTTGTAAAAATGAAGTATTAAAAAAAGATGTTTCATATTGTTTTTTATTTTTTATTTTTTTAGTTTTTATTGTTCACTTTAGTTTATCAATTCATAATATTGTCATTCTTGAGTTTACAAACAATTAAACTCATTTACAAAACACTGGAAATAAACTCAATTATAATCACCAAGAGTCTAGAAATGAGTCAAATCATGTTCCCATAATGTGCCTTCCCATACATTCATTTATAGGTAATATATAAAGTTTCGTTCTAGTTAGTTGGTGTCCACTAGTTTTCCATTGTGTCACCACTATCTGTCAAAGCATAGTCATCAATCCACCATTCATTCATTATTCTTGTTAACCATCACTCCATGTGTTATACCCTTATTTTCCACCCTATCGTCTCATTGGATACCCCACTTCATTGCTTACTTGAGACTGTTACTTGTACCTTTCTTTGGCCTCATTTTCCCCTCTTTTTTTCCATCATTGACCCCTATATTCCTTTAGGGGGGTGATGGTTATTTTCCATTCCTCCCTGCATGCTTTCAGAGCGGTGACACCATCACTCCTTGCATACCTATGTAGGGGCTTTGATCCACCTATTCTTGTATTTTCCTCCTTTTGGAGAAAATCATGTGCATAACAAGGATCCTACTCACTTAGCATGGGAACTCACACTCCCAACTCAAGCCTATTTACCGTATGTTGTCTAGATTCATCATCCATTCACCATCAATCGACCTATTTATTAAGGCTATTTCATGAGAAAGGGGGGCCTTTTAATATGCAATGTTATGTTGGTGAAACATCACTATTCCTTCATCCATTACAATCTTCTTATTGTTATGAGTTGGGGAGGGTCTAAATCAGGAGCCTTGGAAGAGATATATATCATCAACTCAAGATATTATTTGATGGATGTCTCCTGTTTTTTATATTATATGTGTGTGTGTGTGTGTGTGTGTGTGTATGTATATGTATGTATATATATAACATATACATATACATAGACACACACACTTACACACACACATATATTATTTCCCCCCTCCAATTTCCAATTTTTATGAGTACTTATGCGTGCTTATGTTTCCTATATATATCATTCATGCTATGTATATGTTGGATTTGTTCTTTCTTGAGTAGATTAGATCATATCTAGTTACATATGTCTTAGATATATGTCTATATATTCATTTACATGTCATATTTTATATGTTAGGAGGTTTGATAAAGGTGTTACACATAAATCTTGTCACCCTCATGTTATGAGATAAGTATTCCCTTGTCTTCTCCAATCCCTCAAATTTTTCCCTAGATAAATGAAGGTTTAATTTATCCTGTTGTAATTTTTCCTTATTTTGAGATGGTAACTCTCCTCTTCCATTGACAAAAAGTGTTACCCAATTCAGCAATTCTACTAATACATGAGAAAATATTGGTGCCACAACCTATAGCCTTACTACAAGAAATGTTACACCCTTAACACCACCTGTTTGCTTCATTAGAGGAGCAATGCTCACATTTTCAAGGAAAAAAGAGAAGCTTTGAGCATATTCTCGAAGCTTTCCTTTGTGGATCCTCATCCCTATGGTTTAGAAATAACCTAGAGCTCAAGATCCTCTCTTTTTCGATCATATCTCCACCTCACCCATGAGATCCTCAACCATACCTATCCTCCCATGCCTTTATATACTATCTCTTCCCCCATCGGAGAGAGGAGGAAGAATTGTGTTGCATACCCAAACTCTGCCAAAATCATTCTTGATTCATTGGAGGCAAGGATCCATTTGAAGGAAATATCAACACGAAGGCATAAAGGTTGTAGTCTCTCCAATAATTTCTAATAAAAAAATGTCTTTTCTTTCCCATATTTATTGTTTCATGTGTATATATTATTTGAATCCTTGGTCACAGGCATAGATCTAGTTTATTGTATTGTATGTTATCATGTTTCTCTTGTTGTTTTCCATATTTCATAGGTTATTTTGTGAGGATAGCAAGGAAAACCTTTGAGAGAAGTGTCATGGCATTTCATTCAAGTGATTAGCCAAATCTAGGGGAAGTTTAAGATTTGGTATTTGTGTTTTGTTCTAGATATGAGCCGTTTAGACTAGGGAAACAAATTTTGTTCACAAGAGGTGCATGTTTTCGGCTAACAAAAGTGGCAAATTCACTGGGGAGTACATCGAATTCTGAATATTTGGTAAGTTGAAACCTCCACCTTCCTTTTCAATTTGTAGATCTAGTTTTTCAATTGATAGATATGTAGATCTACTTTGAATTTGATTGATTTTCTTCTTTCAGCCTTTGGATCTTCATGTTTTTGGTTCACTGGGTTTTTTGGTGATTGTTTCGGTTCATTTTTCAGTCTATAACTTACTTTTTTGTTGCCTTTTTATTTTTCAAATCGCCATCTCGAGAACCACTCATGGGCTATGTTATAAGTGTGGTTTTGGAGATGTCACCGCCTTTTCCCTGTTAAAATATAGCAGATCCACCGCTTTGTTTTTGTGTGAAAGATGTGGTGCTAGGTTTGGTAACGCTATGGTGTGAACCTGTACAAGAAGTGCCACTCCTCTATTTCTGTGTACAAGAAGCTAGGCTCAGGCTGGTAACACCTTGTTCAACACCTATAGAAGCGGTGCCAGGTATTCTTCTTAGCATTATTTGGTGTTTGATTCTTAAATGATTGTTTTGGTTTTTGAGATGCATGCCTCAGATAGTTACAGTTGTTGTTTGAAATATACAATTCATTTTTGAACAAAAAACTCAATAGAAAAAAGGCCCCCCCTATGCTCGTGCATGGATGCATAGGTACTTTCAAGAATTGTGACTGATGTTAGTCTTTAAAGCTTCTTAGTTGGCTTTGAATAGAACTTGGTTTTGTTATATCTCTGATTTTTGTCCCTTTTTCATGGAACAAGAAAAGATTCATTTCCATTTTTCTTCATTTGTTATATATGATTTTTGTATGTTTTTCCTTTTTTCATAAATTATGGAAAAATCCATATGAAAGTTATTGTATAATTTTGTGATTAGTTTATTCTTTCTTTAGTTTAAAAATATGAACACTTTTCTATAAAAGTTGTAAACAATCTTTTCTTTCCCTTCATTAGAGATCTCACTTCTTTTTCACTTAAAAAAATAGAAGATTTTGTTTGTTTTAGTTAGGAACGGACCAATAAGCAAGTTTGTTTTATTTTTGTATGGGATTTATTTTATGTTTGAAATAAATTGAACCTCTCTCCCTTCCTTAAATAGGGCATACTTTGAAAGTGAAAGTGAAATTTTGCACATCATACTGCATGGTTTTAATTTTTACGTCCTCACCTCATGCATCCACCTAACCGTTCAAGATAAAATTAAGGACTAGCTTAGGTTTAAAAACTTTAGCAATTTGTGTGATAGGTTAGAGACATGTCTCGACGTCTTTAAATGTAGGAGTTGTCATTTATTTCTATCACTGCAACCCGAAACCTATGCGGTTCCTCCATGTACCGTCGGAATATATAATGACCTTTCACATACTTGATTTTATATCGGAAGGCCCCTTGTGAACGATTGTGCATTAGAAAACACTACTACAGAGTGAAGCTCCCATGTGCCTTGCGTATAGTGGGAGACACCATTAGGAATTTTGTGACCAACTAAGAAAATCTCTTTGGATGTCTTATCATTGCAATACACTGAGAATAGCACTCAGGGAGATCACTACGCACATATCGTCCAGGTAGTCTGGTATTCAGGTGATGGATGGTTGATCCTTCGCATCGCGTTTTACTATTGGACCCTGTGTTATATAGCGAGTTGTGACGGTTTGACAATCCCATGACGTTTCGGGCCTTTAATCCACTCCTCTCACATATTTTTATTTCTTATTTAGTTTGAGTAGCGCTTGTTGTCTATACAATTATGATTTTTTAGAAGAGAGAGACAGTTTTGTTACATAGTTATGGATTCTCCTTTCGGGACTACCAAATAAGAGACTCGTTTACCAAGCATGTTTTTTGTTTTCCATCCATATGGGGATATTGGTCCTCCTCTCATGGATACATTAATCCTTCCTGGATTGACTATCGAATTACCTATTTGGTTATTCTTCAGTCCAATTATCCCATGTATAGCAACTGCTTCAGGTCCTAATCCTTAATTGCGAGAGGATCAACCTCATGTTGATCCCTCTCCTTCTTTTCCTGATGTGTCTTCTCCCTTTTCTCCCTCTTCTCCTATTGAAAGTTGTAGTACTAGTATTCAGGTGGATAAGAAGAAGAAGAAACAAAATATTAAGAAGAATAAAAAGAAACAGAAAAATGAGTCTCAACCAATTACTCCTCCTAGTGCGGAGAGTGTTGATCTGCACACCCAAAGACCGTGTAAGCCCAAATTCCCTTTAGGATTTTCAAGGGTGATCACCTTCTGAAATATTGTCATGGTATGGCTCTAGTTTTATAAGAATGGTCTAAGGTTTCTTTCCAGCCGATGTCATCATTATATGAACATCATACTGATGATCCCCCCTCAACCAGTGACTGTGTGCTTAAGAGTCAGAAGGGTAAAGTCATAATTCCTTGCTTGCTCTATAAGGACATGCACTTTACTTACCTTTGTCCTCTCATGGATGAATCTTATAAGTTGTTGGAAGATATTATTGTTTCTCTTCAACAACTTCTAGTAGGTTACCGTAAGTTGTCTCTTGAACTCCCACTAGTTGATGAAGAGGTTGATCAAGTTCCATCTATGGTCGATCCAACTCTTCCATTGAAGAGTGAAGTTGAAGTGGTTGATCCATTTCTATCCTTGGTTGATCCCACTCTTCCTTTGAACAGTGAAGTTAAAATGGTCGAGTCGATGTTATGTCCACATGATCGCACTCTTTCATGAGAGAGTGTTAATACTAAATTAGTCGCTTTGACCAAATATTCATCTTGTTCTTCTCTTCCAGTAGAGAGTGAACTAAAACCTACTGAAGTGTATATGCTTCATTCTGATTGTTCTCGACAAGAGGAAATTTTGTTTGTTTCGACAGAATCCTCTTCAAGTAATGAGGTTATTTCCTTTCACTGGATTAACCTAACAGAATATCATCTTCATTCGAGTGTTCCTTTCTAGATAGTTGTGAATGTTACCACTAGGCAGATGCTTCGCACTATTTTTTACGAAGGGGCCTCTGTTAGCATTCTATCCTCAACTACTTGGAAAGCTTTAGGTTCTCCTCATCTTGTGCCATCCATTGATCAGATACCGGATTTTAGTTAAAGACCTACTGCACCTTTAGGGATCCTTCCTCATTTTCCTATTACATTAGGAGGGAAAACTGTCTATATTGAATTTATGGTGGTCCAAGGTCCTTTAGATTTCAGTATACTCCTTGGATGTAATTATGTTTTCTCCATGAAGGTTGTACTGTCCACACTCTTTAGAGTTATGCATTTTCCCCATGGTGGGAATATTTTGACCATTGATCAGCTTTCCTTTGTTACACCCGACCATCGCATCAATTCTAGTAATCAGACTGCCTTGAATGTGCCTCATGTTCTTGTGATTCCTTCCACTTCTTATAGTTAGCTTCCTCCCATCATATGTAAAATGGGGGGCATGGATCTAGTATATGGAGATAATACTAGAGTTAAGATGCTAGTTTTTATTTAATGGGGGCATTCTACCAACCTCTGGATATCATGTTGGGTAAGAGCAGGTTTGTGAGCATAGTTATTTTTCTATGTCAATCTCATTAAAAAATGAAACAGATGTATGTGAGTATTGTTCCTTTTCTCTGTGTCAAGCTCATTAAAAAATGAAAAATATGTTTGCGAGCATAGTTATTTTTTTGTGTCAAGCTTGTTAAAAAATGAAACAGATGTCTGTGAGCATGGTTCCCATTATGTGTCAAGCTCGGTAAAAAATGAAATGGATGTCCTCAAGCACAGTTAATTTCTATTCCAAGCTTGAGTAAAAATGAAACAAGTCACCTTGAGAAGTGTTTATTCCTAGTTTCAAGCTCGTTAAAAAATAAAAATGACCTTGAGGAAAGTTCCCTTTTCATGTCAAGCTCGTTAAAAAATGAAATGGATTCTTCCATTGTGTCAAGACTAAATATTTAAACCTTCATTTCATCTACTTCTAAAGTAGACAAAACAAAGCTTGGGGGGTATGTACCATACCACCCTTTGTTGGATTTAGGTTACTTGATAGTTATATTGGGGGGAAGTTCCAACCACTGGACATCATGTTGAGGAATCACCCATCAATGGGAGTCATTTTGATCATACTTTATTTTAGTTTTGAGCTCATTAAACCATGAAACGACCCTGAGAGCATAGTTCTTTTTCTATGTCAACCTCATTAAAAAATGAAACATGTTTGAGAGCATAGTTCCCATTCTGTGTCAAGCTCATTAAAAAATGAAACAGATGCTTGAGAGCATAGTTCATTTTCTATGTCAAGCTCGTTAAAAAATGAAATAGGTTGTTTCAGGCAAAGTTTACCTTTTGGTTTCAACATTGCATAAAAATGAAACCATGTTTCAAGCATAGTTCTTTTCTGTTTCAAATTTGCGTAAAAATGAAACAAGTCAACCCTTTTGAGCTTAGTTCTTATTATGTTACAAGCTAATTAAAAAATGAAGTAGATACCCTGAGCATTCATCCAAATGATCTTTGAGCTCGTTAAAAATAGTAAGATGGCATTGAGCTTACTTTTCATTTTTTGTGCTTTGGTTAAAACATGAAAAGTGGTTTGAGCTTACTTTATCGCTTTTTCGTGCTCTATATTCAAACATGAAAAAGGTTTCGAGGGATTTTTTTACCTTCAACGTGCTCTTTAAAAACTTAGTGAAGAGGTATCGAGTGTAGTTTTACTTTTTCAGACTCGTTAAAATTGGATAATGAAAAAACAACCCCTTAATGGAGTCTCCTTTAAGCTCTTTTCAGACTTTTAAAATGTGAAAATATTTCCAAGTGAGCTTGTCTTTTTAATGCTTGTGAAAGGACCCAAAGAGTCATCTTTCTGGTGATAAATTAACCCTTTTTTGAATCAGGGGGCACTACTTACGAAAAAGGTACACTCTATCCAGTCATGACTGGAAGAGTTCTCTAAGGTATTATTTTTATACTTTTTCGGGCCTCAGAGATTAATTGTACGAAAAAGGACCCTTTCAGAGTCTTCTTTAGTTTGTTCAGACTCTCTAAACATGAACTACACTGATTTAACTTTCAGTGGACTCATTAAATGATGTATTGAGAGACCCTTTGTTTGGAACAAACCCATCCCTTCTCAAGTTTGTAAAACATATGAGTTTGGACTCATCTAAAGGATGAGCTATATCTAGTGTTTACTACCCTCTTCCAGGTTGTTAAAAATAAAAGAGGCACTCATCAATCATGATGGGGAAATTAAGGGAAAGGGAAATTTTTTTTCAATAATGGTAGTTATTTGTCACCTTTGAACATGGCACTTGTCTGCATTTCATTCTGTCATTTGGGTATTCATATTGTCTCCAAGTCGATCCAATTTCATGATTCATGTCAATCCTTTGAGTCTTTCAAAGAATGCCCTGTCCATTGTCTCATTATGTTCCACCTCATCAAGTCAATGCTGCCAAGTCTTTGGTCATGTCACTAGAGTTATGCATGCATAGAGTTATGGTTTCACCATCATAAAGGGATACATGGAGGTATGGACGGATGACCATTACCCATCCAAAGGTACGGAGGGGAGATGGTGGAAAAAAAATTGTCAAAATGAAGCTAGAGAAAGGTACACGTAAGTGTCTCAAATAGGAAATGAAGTGGGGTCTCTAACAAGCTACTAGGGATAGAAATGAGGATATAACACCGTGCATCATTTCACACCTATTAGTCAAATCTGTTTTAGTTAACCATCATTTCTTTATTTGGAAATATTGGTGATGACCAGTTCCTTTATGAGGGAAGTACTATAATCATTAGTCATTCCAAAAAGGAAAAAGAAGAAAGGACAAAGTATAGATCTATATTTTTTCAAGGAGATCACCTAGTTAAGGAGGTTTGAGGGGCACCGAAAAAGAGGACGTATGCATGATTGCAAAAGGCATCACACATAGGTAGACATATCATATACGTACTTGGTTTTCTAGTTGAGAACTAATGGAGAGGGGTGAGTTAACAGAGAGAGGATCTGTGCCAAGTATTCTTTCCATCCAAGTTTGAATAGGAGAGGCACATGAGAGAGAAAAAGAAAGAAGTGAAAGAGGGAAAACAACCTGTTAGTTACGGATGTAAGGGAAGCCATAAGAGAGAAGTGATGTACCAGTTTGATTTATAGAAAAGAGAAGAGAAGGGAAGAACAATCTTGCTTGAAGAGTGAGAATCTTATAGTGTCCTAGGTATACAGTGCATAAGGAGATCCATGGGACTATTAAATCATAGTTACTACCACAGGAGTGGATAAGACTAATAGTAAGATGAAAAATTAGAAGGAGTATCCCATGCAGGTAGTGTTAAAAAAAAAATTCTAGGAAAAGTTTCGTTATTGAAATATCAGGACTTGAACATACTCGATGATACATAATTTCCTATATGGATTATCAAGTAGTACACTTAATAGAGGAAAAATGTGGATGGTATAGCCAGTGTCAAACCACAATCCTATGCATAATTGGTGCATTAGTTAGGAATATGATATCTGATGGATGTTACCCATTTTGGGAGAGGTGATGCGATTGATTCATGCACTTGCTTCCTCCCCAGTCATATGCATGGAGGATACTTATGGATAGATCAAAGTTATGATATTACTAATGAGACTATATGGTTTCTCTCATTCTTGACACAAAAGGGGCTAGATCCAAGGAAAATCCTGGCTAGATCCTCTTTAAAATAAATTTATAGAAAATATAAGACCTTTTAGGAATTGGAAGGGTGTATTATTTCACAAATATCAGAGCATCATGTCTGATTTACAACCTATATATTAGCCTTCAAATTACTACAAAAATATAGGAAGGATGAGTGTCAGAATGGCGTAGTCATGGAAGTTGAGGAGAGTTCCCTCGATAAATAGCTGGCATGGATTCCATATTTTCCCCATGATTTATTCGAGGACTACCTGGATGCACAAGGATAAAGATAACCATTCCATTATAAATGGGTTTTATTGTTGATTTCCATGGTGGTCCATGGGCCACCCCAAAATGTGGTATATGACCATGAGATTCCTGTGGATTTGGTGGAGGCTAATTTTTGGGTCCTTAGAAACCAGCTGATTAGAGAAGACATATTGGATGTAGTGGTTGTATTTAAGAAATGGTAGACAAGAATGTTGAATGTGACAACACAATATTTTAGAGTGATGCAAAGTATTTTCGATCGATTTAACAATCAATTGATATTCGAAGTTGACCAACACAATGTATTGATCCTTCCATGAGGAGATATGAATCAGAAGTACACCCTATCATTTTGCATCAGTGTAGGAAATTTCAAGGATGAAATCTTGTAGTGCCCATCCCACTTGAAACTCTTAACATTTTCCAACATGGAGATCCTGGATAGAACTAGAGCACCAAAGATGAGACAAGCAAGTGAGGCTAGCAATTATAACTCACCAATGATGTCTTTACACTTCATAGAAAAGCATGAGCATGAGATATTATAGGCATAGGATCCTATCCTCCCTTGGAAAAAACAAAGGACTTCCTCCTCCCCTCCATCGTAAAATTAAGAGGATTACGTGGAATAATTTTTTCTAGAAGGTTACGATTCCACCTTGAGAAAAAAGAGGCCTATTTGCTGGCACAATTTATAGCAATTTGGAAAGGTCATCACGCAAGAACATGATATTCCTCTAGGGTTATGAGAAACCTTCTTGTTTAGTTGACACAAAATATTCAAGAGATGAATACCAAGACGTAACCTCTAGAAAATACATTATAGAAGTCACTAGAAATGTTATGGGATAAAAAATAAGAGATTGCCACTGAGACTAAATGGTAGGATACTCATCATATCTATCAACAAAATTATGAGAGGGACAAAACTGCAGCCACACTTCAGAAGATTGTGGAGCATCTCCACTCCAACATTCATGTTGCAAACGTGTCGTAGAAGGATAATAAACAATAGTTGGATGACCTATGCATTGTGCTTCACATAAATACATGGACAGTCCTGATGGATACATCAGCAAATTTCTATACCAGGAGGGAAGAGGGGTTTTATATACAAGTTGAGGTATCATTTCATAGAAAGTTATGACTTAGGCCCTTCAACATCTCATCGATATAACTAGAATATAACTTGGACATAGTTCCATTATTGTGAAATTATGATTCATAAAAATATATAGAAGCTAATATAATCCTCACAACTAAATAATTTAACAAAACATGAAGAAAACAATGTAAAAAAGAAATACTAACACATAAAGATGGTGCCGATAACTGAGTTTTCTATTATAGTCCAACATGTAAACATGTCTAGAACATGATTACATTACATTAGAATAAAATCAATATCATTTGGATGTAAATTCGTGGTATACATGTGGCAGGATTAGATTGGACAACAAACCCCCCTAGGTGGACCAATGAGCTCCCAAACCACCTAAAATGGTCACGAATATCCATGTGAACATATTTTAAGCATGCTTAGTCATAAATAAGGTTAGTATAGGAATTATAGAGTGCATGGGTGAGTGGAAGTGGCTCTAGGGGGTATTTAATGGTCCAAAATAGAAACAAACATGCAAATACAATGCATGGGTGCATATGGTCAAACCAATTCCCTATTTTAAGGTGTGGGAGCACCCCAAGAGACCAAAATATGATTAATTAGGGTGATCATGCTCCTCAATGATCAAGATGTACTAGTTGGGGGCATTTAATGGTCCAAATCCCCCCAATAACCTTAGGAACCCAGCATAACCAATTTTTGGACTATGCAACATAATTAAAAAACAAATGTAAGTATGTCCTAGGTGGTATGTGGCCATGATAATATATTTTATGATGTTATAACACCCCCCATTAAGAATTAATAAGTGTAACCACATCAAAATTTGAGGCCTTGCAAACTATGGCTCAAGTCACCTCTTACAAAAATTTATTTTTCCATATAACCAAGATAAGAAGGAAAACCACATGGGAATAAAAAATCCCCTAGAAAATGGACATGGATAAAAATATGAAATTGAATATAAGTCATCACCATGTGTCATGAAATCTAAGGAGTGACCTCATATAGGTGAATTTCTTCTCTGTGAATATCTTGGTGATATGTCATCATTTTGCCTTGAAAATGGGCAATACTGCAATGATATCACCTGCTCATGCATTAAGATCACGATGTAGTACATGTGAATATAAATGTGCTTGGTAATATATATATGTAATTGATATGTGGATATATTTATTTCACTTTTTTTTTCCCACCAAATGACAGTTGGTGAATCAAATGCAAAACCAAGTTCTCCAAGAATTCCTTGCAACCAGACACATTGTGTAGCTGCATTCACTTCTCCTTTGTACTCAACCTCAGCTGATGAAAGGGATATAGTGTGTTTTTTCTTACTTGAATAGCATATGGAACCATGTTAAATCCTAAATACATAACCTGAAGTGGACTTCCAATCAGTGGAATCTCTATCCCAATCCAAATCAGTAAATCCAACTAGTTCTAGTGGATAACTAGCAGCATAGTGTATCCAAAGTGTTTGGTTCCTTTCACATAATGCAAGATCCTTTTAGAAACCTTGCAATGTATCTCATGAGTCTCTTGCATATATATTTCAAAAAAACCTACTACATAATAAAAAATAATTTTTAGAGTGTGTGAGATACAATAAGCTCCCAATTAGTTGCATATACAACGAGCTGTCCACCAATGGAGATGAACCAAAATAACCTAGTTTTATACTGAAAGAATGGGACACTTGGATGATTTACATTCATCCATTTTGAAATTCGATAACATATCTTAAAAATAATTTTATTGGATTACCTTTTTACCTGCATCATATTGCTCAATATCCAAGCCACAAAATTGTTTCAACAATCCTAGGTCAGTCATTGAAAACACATTGTGCAATGAAGAATTAATTGAATATATATCAGAAATGCAACTTCTAGTGATCAAAATATCATGTTTTATTTTATCAAAGATTGAATATATATGTACTTGAGGTTTCCAAAACTATCCTTCCATAGATTTCTAGTCTCATTGGCATGTGACAGGAGTACATTCCTTGAGGAGTAAGGAGGAACGTGTCAAAACTTCTACATTCTTGACTCATGATATGCAATATCCACAACAAAAAATTTTCCTATAGAAATTTATGAAATATCCACATCATCTTGAGTGAATGTCACTCTCTTGGTCGAACCAATGTGTGTCACTTGATATATAGAGAGTAGGTTTGTTTCAAAACCAGGCACATACAACACATTGTTGAAGTACCAATTGTTAAGATTGATCCTTCCAATCCCTTTGGCTGGGATCTCAGATTCATCACCCATGAGGATGGATGGACCAATGTATGGATGTAAGGACAAGAATGATTTTTTTACTAAATGCATGCACCTTGAAGAACCTGAATCTATCATAAAGGAGTAATATCCACAAGATCCAACAACCAGTGCATGTCATCTCTACTTGTTTTCATAATTTGAACCTCCCTCTTTCTTCCTTGGTTCATCTGGAAAAGAAATGTTGTTCTTCTCAAGGAGTTGTTTCATTATGTAAATTTTTTTATTCATGAAAGCACTCTATGGATGCAAATCTTTGTGAAAATAAATGCATTTTTTCTTCTCTTTCCTTTGTCCTTGCTAGGATTCAAACCCCCATCAGAATATTGGGGCTTCTCCTTCTTTTCCTTCTCTTGCTGCTTCAAATACTTGGGATTATTCTTTCCTTTCATTGATTCAAAACACATACAAAAAGGGATTGATCCTTGGTGTATTTTATGGTACCCATTTGAACAAACTTTTATTTTTCTTGAGTCAAATACTCCATGAAGTTTGCCAAAGTTGGCATTCTCCAATTTCGAACTCTCAGCTTACCTGAGTGGAATGTCAAAACAAACACTAAATATTCAAGACCTAGCTTCAAAAGTATGGAAAATATCAACTTCTTTTCCTTCTTTTCGATGCCACATTTTTTCATTTGAAGCACCAAGGATTTGAATTTGGTGAATAAATCTCAAGTTATCTCAAAGTGAGTTGGATTAAAGTGATGAACTCGTTTTCTAGTTGGTGTCCTCTTAGCTCAATTGTCTTACCAAATAGTGAATCAAGCTTAAGCCACAATTCATTTTGTGTTGTAATATTTTCTACATGAAATAAGAGATCCCTGGAAATACTGAGATAAAGCATCTCGAATGCTTAATCCAATCTGTTGAAATACTTAGACTTCTCAACGGCTAAATTGGGCTCATTTTCTATTTCCATGGTTTCTCTATAAAGACACTTCGACCTCAACTGGTTCACCATTTCAGAATTACTTTCAAAATATTTTACTGTAGTGAAAAAACATACATGATACTTCTCCATTCGCTGCCACACACTAAGTGACTAATAACACTTGAACAACTTTCAATAGAAATTGTCAAATCTACTAGAGGAGACCCTATATAGAAATTTGATCCCTATGAAATATATCAATTCGACTTGCATATCAAAATAGATCTAATACCATGTGAAATTATCATTCAAAACAATATCTAGAAGCTAAGAGAACCTTCACAAATAAAGAATTTAACAAAACATGAAGAAAACAGTGTAAAAGAGCAATATTGCCACTTAGAGATGGTGCTAATAACTAATTTTTCTAATACAGTCCAACATGTAAACATGTCTAGAACATGATTATCTTGTATTAGGAGAAAATAATTATCCTTTAGAGGAAAATTGGTGGCATACATGTGGAAATCTTATATTGGAACTAAAACGCCGTAGGTGGACCAATGAGCTCCAAAACCACCTCAAATGATTACAAATGGCCATGTGAATGTAGGTTAAGCATGCTTGGTCATAAATAAGGGTAGGATAGGTGTGCTATAGTGCATAGGTGAGTGAGAGTGGAGTGTGGTAACATTTAACTGTCCAAAATAGTCAAAACACTCAAATACACTATATGGGTGCCTTTGGTCAAACCAGTTCCCTATTTTCAGGAGTGGGAGCGCCCCAATTGACCAAACTATCATTAATGAGGGTGCACATGCTCTTGAATGATAAAAATGTGGGAATGGGTGCATTTAATGGTCCAAAAACCTCATTAACCTTACGAATCCAACATAACCAATGTCTGGACTATGCAACATAAGTAAACAATGAATGTAAGTATGTCCTATGTGGTATATGCCTATGGTAATAGGTGGTACAATGTTATAACAATTACCTTACAATAAAATCAACCTACATTATTTGTAAACAATTCATCTCCATTATTTTATGACAAAAATACTAATGGAATTGGGTTATAGGCACATGCAATTGGGTTAGGCCTATGCGGACCTAAAGGAAGCACATAAGGAAGGGGTATGTGCAAGCAATGAACCTGAGGCTGATGTAAATAGAGCTTATGAATAAGTTCCATCCCTATATCAGCTGCTTGGTCTTCAACTAAATCTAATTGAAAAATAAATTCACATCATGGATACAGTGGTCATGTGGCCCCAAGAGATGCTAGAAATGTGGGCCAAGGTCAAGCCAAAACCATCTCTAGAAGAGCTTGACTTTTCGAATGAGATTGTAGATGCTGCATAGAAACTGGAACATGTCTAAAAATCATTTGGAATTCTAGGAGGAGTAGTGGAGTACAATTTGTAATATCCTGTATCTGATGGATAGACCCAAATACTAACTTTCTACAAATTAGCTTAATGGTTTGAAATAAAACTTGCAAACAACTAGTAAACTTTTGAATCTAAGCAAATAAGGGAAACTGACTAATAATTTTGGTCACAGGGTAGAAGGAAGAGGGAAACAACAAAGGAAACTTTTATTCTAGAGAAACAATATTCCCTAACACATTTATATCGGGGACTATTTAGGTTTCAAATTCATCTATGCTAGAACTTAGTTCCACGCTTCGGGGTCAACCAACTGTGAATCTAGGAAGATTCTTTCAGATCCTTTCAACCAGAGGATTAGGGAAATTAAAATAGGTTTTATCAAACATTTAAAATTCATCCAATATTTTTTTATAAATACCATAACAGTTTGACAAAGACTTGGGGCTGTTTGGGAGAAGTTGGGCAATTTTGGCAATTTTGTCTTGGGGAGACCCTGCACAAAGATTGATTGTCAAACAAGGTAGAGATCCAACTAAATATTATTTTATGAGATTTTATGGATGTAGGGTTCATTAAAAAACATCAATCAACTTCCATAACCAAATTTGGGTGAACAAAACTCTCTAAATTACAAAAATGGTGAGAATAGTCAAAATTAACTAGTCAACTAGCTACAATGTCCCTAAATGCATGAATTTCGTAGCATATTACTTTCATAAATTTAATTATTTATGAAATATACTTACATGTTATTTATTAATGCATAAAATCATTCAATACTCTCCCATAACATTACTTTACTTCTTTACTCCATAAAAACTGAAAAAAACCCCATCTAGTGGGCAAATAATGTTCATTCATGGAAACTAAACATAGAAGATTTCTGGAAAATGAAATATTATTGTATTATAGAAGTGATGATATTGTATTTGTATGGAAAAAAAAAATGGAGCGCTGATATCTCCACATATAGGATACAAAATGGGGGGCATGAGGCCCAAATCTCTCATCAAATGGGGAATGGGAGCATAGGTGAAGCCGGGCTTCACTAGAGCTTGTATTCAATGGGTGGATGAGATTCTATAGATGTATAATATTAAAATTAATATTATTATCATAATATAACCATCATCTATAATGAAAGTATAATGGGAGAAGAATAATGGGTAGGGGAAAAAAAGGACTTAGGGCACATCTCCCAATAGGCTGAGGCACAACATTCAGTAATGAATTTTATCTTCAATAAATATCAAAACATACATTAAATAAATTGATTAAATGAGCTCTAACTATCTTTAAATAAAACCATCGGTGACTTGTTTGGTAGGTATAACCAATAGGTGACCTGTGAGAGCAAGTCATCCACTTTGAAACCCTAACATTGGCCAAGTCATGCACCCTCCTTGAGTAATTGGAAAGTAAGGGTCATGTGAATATGTTTCCATGTCCAATTCATCCATACAACTTAGAAAACACACTCCTTAGGGAAATGTTTTCTTATTTTCCCATGACAAATTTTCTGAGTCTCCAAAAGGAAACTATGCCCTCCTTTGTCAAATGTTTCCTTCTTTTCCTATGACAAATTTTTTGAGTCTCCAAAAGGAAACTATGCCCTCCTTTCTCAAATGTTTCCTGATTTTGTCTCTGACTACTTTTCTGTGGATTTTAGTACTTTCCCTTTTCCATATTATTGTTTTTGTTATACAATTTCTAATTCTCTTCCTTGGCAAGTTGGTTTTCCCATTGTGCCCTCCTAACATGGAAAGCTCAATTTAACATATTATTTGCACATTAATTAATTAATTAGTGAAATAAAACTAAGTATAAGCGTGACAAATAATATTTGGACAAAATTCCCTAGGTGTGGTAATTAATGTATCTTTTTACCTACTAGGTGTTGGACAAGGTCAACACTTTTGATGTTCAAAATGTGTGGACATGATAGTCCTCCTGTCCCAAATATTCTTGTGCTCAAGAGTATGCACTCTAGAGTGCTGGAAAATTTTCCACCATGTAGGACAACATGAGCATGAACTCATGTGCAAAAAAAGTTGACTTGCCCCCATCAAGCCTACATGTAAAGTTTCTCTAAAAGAAAGCAATGCTAGG
This sequence comes from Pseudotsuga menziesii, assembly GCA_001517045.1. Taxonomy (NCBI): domain Eukaryota; kingdom Viridiplantae; phylum Streptophyta; class Pinopsida; order Pinales; family Pinaceae; genus Pseudotsuga; species Pseudotsuga menziesii. Next base: position 21,075 of record LPNX010723168.1, on the reverse strand, counting down.
GTCCCATTGCTTGCATTACACCCCCTTCAATGAGAATGTATTCCAACACAAGTTATTCAAGAAAATTATTCTTGGATCCCATTTTCTCAACTGTAAGTATCCAAACATTAGTATCCACCAAATTTTTTTATCATCACATGAAATGAGATTCATGATGTGGAAATCATACCACTGCACTAAAAATTGGAAATTCTCAGTGAAAAATTGTAAATCTCTGATATTTCCACACCCAACATAAAGTTTGTTTATGTGCTTTATGCACATCAACATTAAATACCACAATGATTTTTCTACAATGAAATAGGTGTGAGTCCCATGTCCTGACACAATTATGGGAATCCTCCAACAACCATAGGTGCCCATGTTGTTCACATAAGGTGTAGGATGTGTCTACTAAAAATTCCATGGTGTGAGAAAAAGATACACCCTCCAAGGTGTAGAAATTCAAAAAGTATCTACCCATTCCTTCCATAGATGAAAAAATCCTCCAACCATCAGATCCATATGGGAATTTCATTGCTTTCCCATGTGAACAATCCCAATGCCTCAACTCTCTGCCAATGGTCATGCAATCACCACAATGAATGGAGGGATCAAAGAAAGTACTTGCATTCATTTGATGCAACTGAGAAGGGGGTGGTTCTCTCAAAAAATAGCCATGGATGAGTGTGGGATCCTCCTGCTCCTTACTTGGCACTAAAAGGAAGAATCCCCTCACCCAGTTTCCACTCTCATGTCTTGTAGTTGTAGTAAAAGGTGTAGAGAATGGAAAGCCATGAAAGAATTTTAAAATTAGGTAATACTCATCCACCAAGAAATTAGGTTAATCCCTGTCTCCTTTGACTGATTCATAGTTTGTACCATCTTGTGTCTCCCCCAATAATATACACTTTTCACAAAGAGGCATCTCCAAATCTCTCTGAAAAAGTGCAAGTGCTTGGTATCTATTTTGTTTTCTTTCAAGTCCTTCAAGAACATAAAAATCCCCATGCACTTCTCGTGCATATGTACTAGAGGTCTATGATGGCTGCAAAATATATCTCTGTGCTTTCCCACATGTCAAGATAATCTGAGTCACAAAAAAAGAATTTATTGTAGAATTTAAACTCTTTACTTCCCATAGTCTTTATTACAATGATATATCTATCCACCCAATCAATGGATGAATAAGGAATTTTATTTGTTGATCCATATGGAATGTGATTAGCTACCTCCTCTAGATTAGATTCAATTACTGGAAATACTCACCTCCTGTAGACAGGAGTTGTTTCCCTAGATTGAATCCTTCACAACTAGAACAAATGAGTAACAACATTAAAGTGTACATTCCCTAATATAAGTAGATGTTTGGAATGAAACTTTCACCTGCAATACAGTGCTAGGGCCCCATCCTTCAAGAGTGGTAGATCTCCAAAGTTTACCTTCCAAAACAAATCACAAAGCAGACAAGATCAAAAGTACCAAAATATAATCCACTATCTGATATCAAAGACTAAGGAGTTTGACAATAAAACTAGTGATTAAAACACCATAAGAACTATGGGAAAGGAAATTTTTATTGCATAGTAAAATAAATAGAGAGAGTACAACCAATATGCCTTAGTGTTGAGATGTCTCCTCTCTTGCAAAGGCTTGTCCTCAAAGCTTCAATTTGTCTTCCTTATACTCACCCTAGATTTGGCCAGAAATTTGATGCTATAGCATAACTTTCCTCCCCTTACCCATTGGGGGTGAGACACTACTTATATCGCTTGGGAAGATAGGAATGGTTGAGAAAATGGTGGATGGGGTGGAAGGGAGATACTACTAAGGGGTATCTCGAGTCCAGATGGTCCAAAAAAGTAGGGATTAGGGTGCCACGAAGCCAATCTTCAAGAAGCTTCGTGAATCTTTTGTTTTTTCTTTTTCAAACTCAATCACCGCTATTTTTTCTATGGATATAGAGCATTACCAAGGTTTAAATACTCATTTCTCAAAGTGGTTAAATGGTGGCACTGCTCATTGTCAATTGACAAGTGGCGTTACTGAAAGGGGTAATGCACATTGCATAAAGCAGAAGAGCGGTGGTGGACCCAAGTATAAAAATATGAGTCATGGCCAGGGTCAAACTTAACATTTTGAGGATTTAAGGCCATTTCTGTTGTTTTGGCCTTCATTACATGGTCATGAAGAGAATTGTGTGTAACAGAATCCCCCTTGAAGAAGGAGGATAGAGGAATAAGATAGGTGAAATATTTGTAAGAACAAGTTATCGCTTTGAGGCAAGCAATCGCTTGATCAGATATCTTCATCAACTCAGTTTTTCTGAAATACATCAATATTTTGACTCATATCCAACTAAATCCTCATCATGGTTGAAAACCAATAAAAGGAATATCCATGCAAGGGATGAATAACCATGGGTACTAGAATACAATGTATATCCATGTGAAGAAGAATCAAACTTGGACATAGCTACAAGACATACAAAGTATATCTATGTCATATGGACAAAAATTTGAGCACAACCACGATCATACAAATGTGGATCCATGCTAGGACTCATACAAATACTCCATCACAACATGGGGAAAGTAGTTAGTGCTTAACATATACCCGAGTTCTTAACCAGGCAGATACCAAGACATAATGCAATGGTGGATGAAGCATTCTTTGAAAGACTCAAAGGAGTGACATGAATCGTGAAAGTGGATCAAATTGGAAGCAAGTTGAATACCCAATTGACTGAATGAAATGTATACAAGTTCCATGTTCAAAGGTGGATAACAACTGCCATTATTGAAAATGAAACTAGTTCCCTTCCCTTAATTTCCCCATCATGATTGATGAGTGTCTCTTTTCATTTTTATGAGCTCAAAGAAGGTAAAAAACACCCGTTGCATCTTATCATCAGATAAGTCCATTCTCATATGTTTCATGAACCTGAGAAAGGAGGGGTTTGTTCCCAAAAAAGGTTCTCTCGATGTTGAATTTAACGATTCCATAGAAATTAAGTATTGTTGGGCCGAATTAATGTCGTTTTAATTCCGTTATAGTAATTTCCCAACCATTTAATTTGTCAATTCGAGGTTCCTAGGCTTACGAAGCACATGAAAAGTATATGCAAGACTGAAGCAAAATTAAGATAATCTAACCCCCCGTGAAACTAAGACTAATCTAATCTAACCCTCCTTAATCCGAAACACACAATTACTAATCTAATGTAGGAAGATGAAACACACGGATGAAAGTAAATTTCATAAAATAAACACAACATATGAAGAGCAACAAGACAACACATGTGAGCTCACATTAACAATCAAGCAATCTTAATTTACATCACAAAAATCAATGACAAATCATGAAAGCATCAAAACCAATATTATGAAAAAAATATAAGAATTCCCTATTCCATATTACAAAGTCAAGACTAACTTCTACAATCTACTATTATCTAAGATAATCTAAGATCTAAGATATTCTAAGATAATCTAGGATTTAAGATTTTAGATTATTGAAATGAAGAGAGAACACTCTTTTTATACATGAAGGAAATAACCCTCTCGTAATGAGATATCCAATATTCACTCAACTACTATCCTATTATTACAAGATATGATCCCTTCAAATCCTCCACATATCTCTCACAAATTCTCCACATGTCTCTCAACCAAATCTCCATGATCTTCTCCTTGGAATATTCTTTTCATAACTATCTCCTTGAAATGGTGGAGGAGATATACGTGAAGTCTTTCTTTGAATTAATCCTTCACATATTTCTACACATTACAAAGCTTATCCATACTTTGAGATATTAGTCAAAAACATGTTAATTTTCTAATATTTAATCATAAATTCACTTACAATACTAAAAATAAATAAAGTGGAAATAATAAGGTGAAACCCACATATTTGTATGGAAATGGTATGATAAAAGGTTAATGGGACGATGAAATGTGAGGGATAGTGGAAGATAAAGTGGATAAAAAAGTGACATTTATGAGTCCCAACATACTCCCCAACTGAACATGTTGCATGTCCTCATGCAAGCATGTATGGATCTTCTCAAGAAATTTTGGCATCTAAACTTTGGCTTTGATTTATGATGTCTTTTTAACAATGAATATTTCGAGGGTGTGAAATACATCAGTAACAACTAGCATTTCCTTATGGTTGGTTCTTGTGTGACAACCATGAATATAAAGAATGTTGGTTCTTGTGTTAACAACATTAATTTCATGATGTGAAATGCATGAGTAACAATTGACATTTTCCTTATGGTTGGTTCTTGTGTGACAAACATGAATGTAATGAATGTTGGTTCTTGTGTTAACAACATTCACTTTGTTATATGTTTTCTAGTTGCATAATAATTTAACCATACACTCACTGAAAATGATAAGATATTAATGTGCATAGAAAGCATCATCATGCATAAGAAAGTCTTTTCTTTATCTTTATGAATCATGCCAATATGTATATCAATGTGTATGAAGCAAAGTGCAATGGAGGATTTGTCGGAAAAGAAATGACCGTGAATGGTAAATGAGATGAAAAATGTGTGATGGTGGTGAAAAGAATGGAATGATAGTAGTGAGTATGTATTGAATATAGTTCCCCCTCCCAAACTGATGTGGTTGCATGTCCTCATGCAACCTAGCATGGGCCGTGAAAGAAATGGAGCATGGTGAGGGAACTTTCCAAATTATTCATTTCTATCATATAAGGAATTGCATGATTAAAGTTTACAAAACAACATACCCCCACTTACCCAAAAAGTAGATGAACAATGCAACAAGAATGTAGATGATGCCACTATATCATGGAATGTGTCACTGCTATTGTGGTTGTAATAGCTGGATCATGGGCAGTGAAGGAATTGGAACTACTGCTGCTTAATCATGGAAAATATGTCATGGCTGTAGGATAAAAATGTAACTGTAAATGATGCTGCAGCTATAACTGCTGGAACTGCTGTAATGTGAAGTGGAGGATCTGAACTGCCACTGATAAATAATGGAAAATATGTCACGAATATAGGATAAAAATGTAAATGTAAATGATACTGCAGCCGTAACTACTGTAACTGTTGTAATGTGAAGTGGAGGAATCTAAATTGATGTTGATAAATAATGGAAAATGTGAAAGGTAGAAAGTGGAACTGTCGTACACTCATAGATCTGAAGTCATGTTTCTGCAACTGTTGATGGAGTCATGAGAACAAATGTATAGTATTCACCCGCTACAAAACCCAGTGGTACAGTTCTAATCATGCAAATGTATGTGTCGAGGTCGAGCATGAAGGGAAATCATTGGATTACTGGTCATTGATGAATGTCGTTAACCAATGCAAGGAAACTCACCAGTGATTTTAATGAGTGCCAAGGTACCCAAGTACATCTTGTGAAGTGCGAATAGATGTGCTGATGTCGATCCACTTACAAGATCTGACAATCAAGGGACATTGATGAATTCCCATGATTGTCAGCGAGAGAACTTGCCATTGAGGCATGCAAGCCTTTAGGTACTCAAAATGAACTCTAGTATACATCCCAGATAAGGTGTTGAGGTCGATGGGGCAAGACCAGTTGAGAGGTGGGCCTTAAGGAATCCCACATCAGTCAACGCAAGTCGGTATAAAAATATTGGTAGGACTAGCAGTGAAAAGATCTCACAGTAAAGCAGTGGATATGACAAGGCTATGTAGTCATGGAAAGGGAGCTGGTTTTATTCAAAAGGAAAACTGGAATGGAAAAATGAATTGAAAAAGATGAAAGGATGTATGCAATTCATAAATATAGGCATGTGCGAAGTCATGACAGATAAAGTGATGGAAAGTGGACTTCAAGGCATGGATGGTGAAGGTGCTATGAAGGAGAAATATGGCTAAACAATCATGACGCAAATGAGTTTATGGATGGTTTCTGTGTAACAAACAATGTTATGATGTTTATCAGCTAATGTCATGAGTAATAGCTCCTTCAGGTTGTTTATCAAAGCATGTTTCTTTGAAAAGTCACTTCAACAACAAAATGCAACTGTCTCTGAAACTTGAAAAAAAATTTTAGTACAAAATCCTGCATGAAAACTTATTAGTGAATATGTATTGAATATAGTTCTCCCTCCCCAACTAATCTGGTTGGATGTCCTCATGCAACCTAGAATAAAAATTGTGAGAAGTTTGTAAAAGAAAACATATCATGCAGAAAGAAGTACATAAGCTGCAAAGAAAATTACCTGTTTCTTGTCCTGGTTTCATCCGATCATAGTTGTAACAACCCAGACAGTTGCGACAGCAATGGCTGTGACACACAACAGTGACAGCTAGATACATGACAACTAGATGCAACAAGCCAAATGCAACAACACATAGTTGTGACAGCCAGTTTCTATAGAAATTTAGGCCAGCAATAGATTAATTTTACCCACAACAATTATCAATTGATCATGCAAAATTGCTAACAATGGAGGCTGAATATGGAGCTGTAACACAAAATTATATTAACTAAGTGTACAATATCCAACCCTGTAATATCATAGGCTGCTGAATAAATAGAATACATGAAGAAATCGAATGCATGAGGAAGCATCCAAATCTAGCATAAAGCAGGCTTACCAAAAATAAGCAAATCCCCCATAGGTGTAAAAGTTGGATCCCAAATCTGTCATGGAGCTCACAAATTGGAAAAAAGGCATAGGAAAGCTAAAGAGTGGTGGAATGGAAGCTCATACATGCTTTTACATGGATAAAAGAGAGGAGGATGTGTAGGACAAAAAACAAGTTCACCTCACCTACTCTAGCTTTCCCATGTGCCTTAAAACACTGAAAAAGTAGGCAATAAAGCAGAAAAAGCAGATAGGCTCCTAGGAGGCCAGGAATAAAGTAGATTTGATTCCTAAGGCTTTCCCAAGTGCTACATGAGTTAGATATGGCAATTTTGACCTCTATGGATAGGCAATTAGCAACTTGCACAAGGTGGGACACATGAACTAGGAAAATAAGACAAAAATAAATGAATTAATGTCTAAGTGGGTAAAATATGGGTTGATTATTCTAACAACCCCTCTTAAGCCTAAATTTATGAGTAATACATCAAAAATATAGGGCCTAGCAACAAGGAAAGAGGCAAAACCAACTTGGGAAAATCCTCCCTTAAACATGGACTGTAAAACAAAATTGTAGAATCTTGTCTCCACTCATGCTTTCACAGCATGATCAGCAATCCCCAGTAGTGATTTGATATTGTTGAAGGTCTTCTCACAAAATGCTTTGGTGAAGATATCAGCTACTTGTTCTGAAGATGAACAAAAGAGTAGGTGAATGGTGCCATCATGCACAAGCTCTCTAATGTAGTGCATGTGAAGCTCAATGTGTCTGGTTCTCTGCTTCTAAACTAGATCTTTGCAGATTTGAATGGTACTCTGGTTATCACATTAGATGGTAGTTGAGTACTCAGGTTCGAAACCACACTCTCCAAGTAAACCCTGCAACCATAAACACTGAGTTGCTGCATTAACAACTCCTCTGTACTCAGCTTCTGTAGATGAGAGTGCAATGGCACTCTGTTTCTTGCTTGACCAGCTGATTGGCCCTTCTGCAAGCCTGAAAACATATCCTGAAGTGGACTTTCTATCTGTGCTATCACCTACCCAATCACTGTCAGTAAATCCAATCAAATCATGATCAGATTTTGCCTTATAGAGGATCCCATGTGTCCTTGTTCCCTGAACAAAGTTAAGGATCCTTTTGGCTGCTTTCCAATGGATCTCATGACGCTGATCCATGAATCTAGAAGCCACACTTACTGCATACAAAATATCAGGTTGAGTATGTGTCAGATACAATAAACATCCAATCAATTGCCTATACAGTGTATTGTTTACCATCGGTGGAGAATCATCTTCCTCCAACTTCACTCCTGAAAGGAAAGGAGTTTTGATGGCTTTGTAGTCTTGCATTCTGAATTTGATCAGAAAATCCAAGGCATACTTGGACTGGTGCACCTTTATTCCAGCTTTGGTTTGAGCAATCTCAAGCCCCAGAAATTGACTTAAGAGCCCCAAATCTGTCATGGAGAAGGCTTGGTTCATAGCTTCTTTTAAGGAAGCAATCTCAGCCTGTGAGCTTCCTGTAATGAGGAGGTCATCAAAATATAACACAATGATAGTTAATGAACCATTAACAGACTTCAAATAGACATTTGGATCTGATTTGCACCGAACAAAATTCAGAGATAGCAAGAACCTATCTATCTTGGCATACCAAGCCCTGGGGGCTTGCTTTAGCCCATACAATGACTTTCTCAACCTGCACACAAGAGAAGGGTTAGTAGCAAAACCTTGAGGCTGATGCATATATATCTCCTCGGTGAGATCTCCATTCAGGAAGGCACATTTTACATCCATATGATGTACCTCCCATTGCCTTGAGATTGCAATGGCTAGAGCTAGCCTGATGGAATCCATCTTTTCCACTGGGTAAAAGGTCTCATTGTAATCGATGCCATGAACCTGTGAGTAGCCTTTAGCTACCAATCTATCCTTTTACTTTAGTGGTGAACCATTAGCATCAAACTTGGTCTTATAGACCCACTTACACTGGACTAACTTTCTTCCTGGAGGAAGATCCACTAGCTCCCATGTGTTGCTCTTCTGGAGTGAGTTGAACTCCTCCTTCATGGCAGCTTGACATCTTGGATCTCCTACTACTTCTTCATATTTTTGAGGATCAGACTCCACCATCAAATATCATTTTTCAGCAAACATAGGATCGTTCACGAATAGACCACTCTCAAATTGAGTTCTAGTCCTCCTTGGGTCATTGGGATCCCCAACTAGCTCTCCTGCTGCATGTAGTGTCTTGGCTGCCCATTTAGGCCTTGTGGGGCTGCTTGGGTCTGCAATAAAATCATCTCCATCAGACAAATTAGAATCAGCATGTTCAACAAACTCTTTACTTACTTCTTGAGGTTCAGGTGGTGAAGAGGCTTCACCAACTTCCACTTCTGCAAGGGGTTCTTCTTCAAACTGAACACAACTTTCAATGAAGGCTTTGTTTGTGCTAAAATTTATCAACTTTTACTCTTTTGAATCTTTAGAGTATCCAACAAAAATACACTCTTGCATTTTGGGCTGCAAAGCCTTCCTCTTCTCTGTCGGGATTCTAGCCCATGCCTTTGAGCCAAAAATCCTGAAATGGGTCACATCTGGCTTGTGCCCACTCCATGCTTCGAAGGGAGTCATTCCATCAAGATATTTGTGAGGCACCCTATTCTAGATATAGGCTGCATAGTTGATAGCTTTGGCCCAGTACTTTGGTGGCAAATTTTTGACCTCCATCATGCATGTTGCCATCTCCTTCAGTGATCTGTTCTTCCTCTCAGCAACACCATTTTTCTATGGTCTGTAAGGGATAGAATTCTGCATCTGAATATTTACATCTGCACAATAGTTAACAAAATCAGACTTGACATACTCACCACCATTGTCAGATCTGAGGACCTTGAGTTTCCTTCCACACTGGTTTTCAACCAAAGCCTTAAAGACTTTGAATAGGCCAAAAACTTCAGACTTGTGTTTCATGAAGTGAACCCAACAATACCTGGAAAAATCATCAATAAAGGTCAATGCATATTTGGCCTGAATCATGGACATATAAGGGAATGGTCCAGCAACATAACTGTGAATCAGCTCGAGGGGTGCAGAGGTTCTCTCATGACTAGCTTTCTCAAATTTGTGCTCTGGGTGTTTTCCTAGGATACAACCTTGGCAGACTCCTTTGGAAAACTTTATCTTGGGAAACCCTATGACCATTTCTTTCTCACTAATATCAGATAGATACTTGTAACTTAGATGGCCAAATATTTCATGCCACAGCTTGCTGGCTTCATTAGCATGAATGAGAAGAGCAGAGGGGTTTGAGTAAGGTAGGAAGTGTGAGAACATGTACACCTTTTGAGCATGATTCACAACTCCTTTTGCAATGAATCTACCAGTTGAAATCTCTGTGATCTCAACTTCATTGGGGGAGAATATTACCTTCTTAGGAGACCCAGTGTGGGTCATCTGTTACACTGGCAAGAGGTTGGAGGCGAGACCAGGCACATAAAACACATTGCTGAACTTACCATGATCAAGATCTATCCTTCCTTTACCTTTACTTTCAGTGAGAGAGTCATCTCCCAGTACAATAGATGGTCCTTTCGACATATCCAGTGAGGAGAAGGCCTCCTTAGTCGAAACCATGTGTCTTGAAGCTCCAGAATCAATGATAAAACTGGGTGAGCTTGATGTGCCAACAACCAATGCATGAACTCTCTCTCTGTCATATGAACTTGATCCTCCTTCTCTCTTCTTTGAGATTTCTGGAAGGGAGATGCCATTCTTCTCCAGGAGATTGGTCAGCATATCAATTTGCTTTTTCATACAAGAGCTTTCAGTGTGATTGCCCTTCAAACAATATGAGCACTTGTTCATTTCACCTTTGTTTTTCTTCTTTTGGGTATTTTTCTTGGGACCTTGTTGATCCTCTATAGACTGCTTCTTGTCTCTCTTTTGCTCAGGTGAATTTTTAGCTTTCTTTTTTCTTTTTGAATCCACCCTCGAATATCCAGCAATCAAAGCTTGATCTTTGGATGGTTTGATGGTGCCTATCATCACCAGCTTGTCTTGTTCTTGTGTGAGAGATTCCATGAAATCTGCAAGGCTAGGCATCTTCCAGGTTCGAGCTATGAGTTTTTTGGCATAGAAGGTTGAAACAAAAACTGAGTAGTCAGGTCCTAGCTTCGAGAGGATGGCCAATACGAGCTGATCATCTTTATTTTCGATACCACACTACTTCAGCTGCAAAACTAGTGCTTTGAACTTGGAGAAATATAGCTGCAGGGATTCAAAGCTACTGGGACTCAGAGAAATTAGCTCATTTTTTATCTGATGTCCCCTCATCTCATATGTCTTTCCAAAAAGATTAGAAATCTTCTCTCATACTTGATCCGGTGAAGTTAATCCATCGAGATGGAAAAGGAGGTCTCAAGAAATACTGAGACATAGGAGGCCATAGGCCTCATCTCTCCGATTGTGCCATTTGATCTTCTCTGTAGCAGCATTGGGATCTGCTTCTGTAGCCATAGTCACCCTGTAGAGGCCTTTCACTCTCAACAAGATCCCCATCTCTTCTTTCCATTCAAAATAGTTGAAGGGAGTCAAGATAGTTTTCTATGAATCCATAGCTTTAGAAAATCTGTCCCGGTTGTCAGTAGAAGGCTCCCAGTCTTGATGTCGAACCTGCAAATTTTTTTTTGAAGGAGAGTAACAACCTACAATGGCTCTGATACCATGTAGAAATTCAGGCCAGCAGTAGATTAATTTTACCCACAATAATTATCAATTGATCGTGCAAAATTGCTAACAATGGAGACTGAATATGGAGCTGTAACACAAAATTATATTAACTGAGTGTACAATAGCCAACCCTGTAATATCATAGGCTGCTGAATAAATAGAATACATGAAGAAATCGAATGCATGAGGAAGCATCCAAATCTAGCATAAAGCAGGCTTACCAAAAATAAGCAAATCCCCCATAGGTGTAAAAGTTGGATCCCAAATCTGTCATGGAGCTCACGAATTGGAAAAAAGGAATAGGCAAGCTAAAGAGTGGTGGAATGGCAGCTGATACATGCTTTTTCATGGAGAAAAGAGAGGAGGATGTGTAGGACAAAAAACAAGTTCACCTCACTTAGTCTAGCTTTCCCATGTGCCTTAAAACACTGAAAAAGTAGGCAATAAAGCAGAAAAAGCAGATAGGCACCTAGGAGGCCAGGAATAAAGTAGATTTGATTCCTAATGCTTTCCCAAGTGCTACATGAGTCAGATATGGAAAGTTTGACCTCTATGGATAGGCAATTAGCAACATGCACAAGGTGGGACACATGAACTAGGCAAATAAGACAAAAATAAATGAATTAATGTCTAAGTGGGTAAAATATGGGTTGATTATTCTAACAGCTGCGTGACAACTGGCTGGAACAAGCTAGCTGCAACAAGCCTAGCTGTGACAGCCGGTTGCAACACACAAGAAACTTTTTGCATTGTGAGAAAATTGGTTTATTGCACTTTTGTTGATTTAAAAATCAAATATCCTGGAAACATTGTCAATGAGGCATGCTTTTAAAAATTTTGTGATTCATGACAAATCACTTCAACAGCAAAACTGACGATCTTCGAACCTGAAAAATGATAGTACTAAATCTTCAATCAAACTTGTGAGATTATTGTAAAATGTAGGGATTAGTACGAAGGCAAGCAAATTGAATTTCAAAAATAAAGTGCATTTTTTCCTTTGTCTTTGTGTGCTGTCAAAGTGACCTGAAGAAAACAAATTATCATAGAGCGTAAAATTCATGCATTTGTATTGTTTTTGGGAATGTGAGAAAGCCCATTTGCAAATACATACATACATACATACATACATACATACATACATACATACATATATATATATATATATATATATATATTCTTTTTTTTTCTTTTACAAAATGTAAAACAAAAGAAATAATTTTATATATTTTTCTTGTTTTTGTTTTATTTTTACAAAACACCAAAATAAAGAAAAATGGCAAAAATACTAAAAATTAAATTTATCCGTATATGCGTTCATGGGAATTCATGCCTCGACATTGAACAAAACAATCAAAATTTTAAAATTTTTATAGCTATAACAGCCAGCTGCAACAATGGCTGTGAAAACCAGCTGCGACAATGGATGCAACAACTAGCTGGAATAGCGGCTGCAACAGCCAGCTACAACAGCTAGCTGCAATAGCAGTTGCAACAATTGACTGCAACAACTAGCTGCGACATCGCCTGCAACTCCCGTTAGATCATTAATCAATCTTAATATAAAATATATGCATACCTTCCACATAAGTATTGATATTCTCCTACTCTTGGTGAACGACTGCTCCACTCCATAATAGATGATTGTCTCAAGCCTCTAGAGCTAATCGTGAATCTGTTTCTTAGACCTTTACTGTAAATTCATATGCTGCACTGTCAAACCTCACAAGCAAAAATAATATCAGAAGTTCAAATTAATTCTTGTGGCTCACTATTCTCATGTCTTCTCTTTATTAATTCACATACAAAGCATCTCATTATTTAATACAAACTTATAGATAATTGCAAATTTGAATTTTCTGTCAGTTTGCTTTTATGCATGTGAGGTTATGATGTTCACGTGACTGTACATGCTTATTTTTCTAATTTCGATAGAAGTGCTTGAAGGTGCTGAGCTGGTTTTTTCGATGCAGTGTTGTTGGGTGTGGCAACGTTTCATAATATAATATTATGATTACCACAAATCGATGATAGTTAATCATCTTTATTTCTCTTTCTCATTTCTAAAATTTCGAACATCCAAAAATAAAATTTGTAAACCTGTAACAGAAAATCAATCCTAAAAACAAAATATGCATCATTAGGCACAAGGATTTCAATATGCTGGCAACGGGAAGCTCCCGTGTCGATCTCGTGGCCTTAATCCAAATTTTTCGATGTTTCTTTTTTTTTTAAAGACACTTGGAAGAGAAAAGACAATCAAAAATAAAATCTGTGCTTGTTTTCATGTAAAATGGAAAAATATTAAAAATGCATGGAATTATCATTTTCTCTATAATTTTTGTTTGAGTTGATGGGAAATAAAGTGGTTGGTAGTGAACAAAGCCGAACAACATAGATTTTATTATTTCCTTTTACCATCATGTGCACAAAAAGGGTTAGCCAATTGCAAAATTGCAATGAACATTTTCAATCATTGTTTAATGCACACATGACTTATGAAAACTAAATGCATAGATCCAACACATATTCATACAGAGAGACATTCATCATTGAATTTCAGTTTTTAGATGGAAGCTTGTTTTGTGTGTTATAAACAGTTTTGCCAGAGAAAGATCAACGCTTTTCTGAGTTTTGTTTAGCCTTTTATTTGTTCAACCCTTTTTCTGAGCTTTGTTGAGCCTTTGTTCATCCTCTGTTCAACCTTCACAAAACTATGTTCAACCTTCATAAAACTATGTTCAGCGTTCACAAAACTATGTTCAACCTTCATGGAACTATGTTCAACCTTTTCTTTGTTTAGAGCTTTTTCTGAGCATTGTTTAGCCTTTGTTCATCCTTTGTTCAGCCTTCGCAAAACTATGTTCAGCCTTCATATAACTATGTTTAGCCTTCAGAAAACTATGTTCAACCTTCACAGAACTATGTTCAGCCTTCATAGAACTATGTTTAGCCTTTATTGTCACAGCAATGGAGTTTACTATTTCAACTGCTTGGAACCGGCTGCAACAGTAAATCTGGAAAATATACTCCCAAAGAACCAATTGTATATCGCAACTCCTGGCTTTCTTTGGTGATTTCCTGACAATTCAAGTAAAGGATGATGTTACTCACAAAACCCATGTCTTGGATTGTCAAAATTAGTTTTCATATGCCCACAAACAAAGACGAGAGTCAAGGTGTTCTTATCTAGGATGCATGTTGGGTCGACATAGACTACCTGACAATGTTTCGGTAATAAATTCTTTGCTTCACACCTGATTTGAATGATTCCAAAGCCAAAAAAAATTGTATTCATATGGATAATTATATTAGAAACAATTTTTAAAATTTATATGATATGGTATGTCATATAATCTGAATAACAGCCTACATCCTAATGTTCTTTGTGAGTTTCAGCCTAGACCAACGGTCACTATTTAGAGTACAATGTTTTCGTTAAAATATGGATTGATGTGATTCCAATTAGAGATGAAAATAGATTCATCTAGGTATATCCAATAGAAACAGGTTTTTAATATAAGAAGAATTGATGGGTCAAATATGCCAATGAACGACTGAGAAAGTAGAGTTTTTAGAGTGCAGATTTAGGATAGGTAGTTAGTATTTTGGGCATATCTCCTTCGTACGATATCAAAATTGAATTATTCAAATTGTGTTGTAAAATATATTTATAGCAGAGTATTCATAAGAAACACGTTTTTATAATTCATCCATTAGGTCTTCCAAAATGTGACTGTCCCAACTATGTTATTGAGCTTCCTACTCCACCCCCAGTCAGTGTTTTGACCATATCTTTTTTGTTTTAGAACCAAATTGAAGAATTCAAATTGGATTGGAAACTAGAATTAAAGGTATGCTTTGTATAGAAACGGGTTTTAAAACTAATCCCTTATGGTTCCTAAAAATAGGACTATCCCGAATTTGTTTTAGTGAATTTTAACAAGCCAAAATGCCAAAAAAATGCAATAGATTTGTGTTGTTTCAGCTTGGAGTTGCAATTGTTTTTCAACATTATAATTTCAATGTTTGTTCAGCTTAAAAATGAAATTGAAGACTAGTTTTATTTTACAGATTGAAAAAGTTTTTAGAAAATGGAGATAATGAATTGCAAAATAAATATGAAATCAATTAAGCCTGCTTGCAAAACATTAATTATTCATTCCTGAAAATTTTAGAAAACATCCTACTTTCTGATCATCACAATCATACGAAGTGTAGAGGAGAGCATACTTATTATAAGTGAAAGTAAAAACTGAAAATAAAATCCTACTTACTCTATGCTTATTGGGAACTAGAAAACTGTTACGTGTAGTTAAATATCCAATGTAGGCATTCACGTAACAGCAATAAGAATATGTTCAGTCTTAATTTTGCAAATAGAATATGAGGATAAATCAAAATATGTGGAATTAATTGTTGTGACTGTGGATTAACTTGAAAAAAATAAAAAATAAACTATTCTAACTTCGTACTCGCTTGAAACCATCGTTCGATAGAGCTTTCGTAAGCATAGTTCTCACTCCTTAGATCATGCTGCAACTCCTCGTGGTCCTCCTTGATCTCCTGTTTGCATGATTGATCGCCTTCAAATGTGCAGGATTTTTCATATGTTGATTCCTTGTTCGTTGCTGGATGAGTAATTAAGCTCTCGGCTGCTTTCAGGATCTCTTCTTCATGAGAAGAAGAGATCCCTACTTTTGTAAGAATCTGAGTGAGTTGTTCCAAGCTTAAAATAATTGTTAAATCATTTTGAAAATGGATTCTTACTGCACCCAAATATAAATGAAAAATTTAAATAAACATTCTTGCTGAAAATAAAAAACACTCCGTACAAAAAAAACAATTACTCTTCACACTTGCGAAAAACACACTTGCTGAAATTGAAATTCACACTCTAGTGTACACTTGCAGAAAATTAATAAAACTAAAATTCAATCCATTGTGCTTCCCTGGCAACGATGCCAAAATGTTGAGATCAATTAATGTTGTTTTAATTTCGTTGTAGTAATTGTCCAACCATTTAATTTGTCAATCCGAGGTTCATAGGCTTATGAAGCACATGCAAAGTATATTCAGGACTGAAGCAAAATTAAGCTAATCTAACCCCCCATGAAACTAAGACTAATCTAATCTAACCCCCCTTAAGCTGAAACAAGCAATTGCTAATCTAATGCAGGAAGATTAAACACACGGCTGAAAGTAAATTTCATAAAATAAACACAACATATGAAGAGAAACAAGACAAGACATGTGAGCTCACATTAACATTCAAGCAATCTTAATTTACATCACAAGAATCAATGACAAATCATGAAAGCATCAAAACCAATATTATGAACAAAATCTAAGAATTCCCTTCTCCATATTACAAAGTCAAGACTAAATTCTACAATCTGCTATTCTTGAAGATAATCTAAGATCTAAGATATTCTAAGATAATCTAGGATTTAAGATTTAAGATTATTGAAATGAAGAGAGAACACTCTCTTTTATACATGAAGGAAATAAGCATCTCATAATGAGAGATCCACTATTCACTCAACTACTTTCCTATTATTACAAGATATGATCCCTTCAAATCCTCCACATATCTCTCACAAATTCTTCACATGTCTCTCAACCAAATCTCCATGATCTTCTCCTTGGAATATTCTTTGCATAACTATCTCCTTGAAATGGTGGAGGAGTGTTA
>LPNX010723122.1:65378-91815 GCA_001517045.1 Pseudotsuga menziesii | reverse complement strand
TTCATTCTGGTATTTTTTTATGATATCCTCATCTACAGTAAAACATGGGCTGAACATCTCCAGCATCTGGCTCTTGTAATGCAACTTTTCTCTGATCATCATCTCCATGGAAAAAATTCTAAATGTGTTTTTGGCCAAAAGGAAGTTGAGTATCTCGAGCACATTATCTCAGCACAAGGGGTTGGTGTGGATCCTGCCAAAATCACTGCCATGAACAATTGGCCGCCTCCTAAGACACTCAAGAGCCTTCGTGGTTTTTTGGGGTTGACTGGCTACTACCGTAAGTTTGTCAAGGATTATGGGAAGATTGCAGCTCCATTAACTGCTCTGTTGAAAAAGGATGATTTTACATGGACACATGTTACTTAGTGTGCATTTGACAAGCTGAAACAAGCTATGTGTACTACACCTATTCTAGCTATGCCCGATTTTTCCAAGCCCTTCACTATTGAGAGTGATGCTTGCGGCAATGGACTTGGTGCTGTTCTCCTTCAAGATTAAAACCCCATTGCGTTCACCAGCAAAGCCCTTTCTGGTAAGAATTTAGCTGCCTCTACATATGAGAAGGAAATGATGGCTATTTTGCATGCAGTACAAAAGTGGCGACCCTACCTCTTAGGGAATCATTTCTACATCAAGACTGATCACCAGAGTCTGAAATATTTCCTAGAACAGCGTGTATCCTCCCCATCACAAGAGAAATGGGTTAGCAAACTCATGGGTTATGACTATGAGATCACTTATAAGAAGGGTAAGGACAATATTGTGGCAGATGCCCTTTCTCGCACATTTGATGACCAAGGTTCTCTTTCCGCTATTTCTATGCCTATTCCAAATTGGTTGCAATCAGTTCAACAAGGTTATGTCAATGACTCTTCATTATCTCACATCATCCAACGCTTGGACAACAACCCTTCTGATGTCCCACATTACTCTTGGGATGGTGCTTCACTGAGATACAAGGGTCGTTTGGTGCTTCCCCAGAACACAGATCTTGAACAAGCTATCTTCTATGAACTCCATACTTCTCCGTCAACTGGGCACTCTGGTTTTCTCAAAATGTATGAATGGGCACGGCGCAACTTCTTTTGGCAGAGCATGAAAAGGACAATTCAACAGATGGTGGCTGAATGTGATACCTGCCAACGCAATAATGGTGAAACAACACCCCTTCTGGGATTTCTCGAGCCCTTGCCCATACCTACCCGGATATGGACAGATATTTCTATGGATTTCATTGAAGGGCTCCCTAAATATGGAGGGAAGGCTGTGATTTTTGTTGTGGTTGATCGCCTCTCCAAATATAGTCATTTTTGTGTTCTCAGCCATCCCTATACATCCTCTTCCGTTGCTCAAATTTTCCTGGACCAGATCTTTCGTCTTCATGGAATGCCTTCTTCCATTGTCTCGGATCGTGATGCGACTTTCACCAGTCATTTTTGGACAGAACTCTTTCACCACACTAGCACCAAACTGAAGATGAGTTCAGGTTATCACCCCCAAATGGATGGTCAGACTGAAATTATCAATAAATGCTTGGAAACTTATCTTCGTTGCTTCTCCTCTGAGCAATAACATCAGTGGGAAAAGTGGCTCCCTCTCGCTGAATGGTGGTACAATACCTCTTACCACACTACCTCTAAAATGACTCCATATGAAGCATTTTATGGTCAGGCACCGCTAGTTCTTCTTCCTTACACCCCCAGCAGTTCTCCAGTTCAGGCAGTTGACGCGGTCCTTCGAAACCGCGATGAGGTTCTTCGCATTTTGCGCGAAAACCTTCACATGGCAAGAAATTGCATGAAGCAACAAGCTGGTCAGCACCGTTCTGAGCACACTTTTGAAGCCGGTGATATGGTTTTTATTCGTCTCCAGCCTTACAAGCAATCCTCACTAAAACTCAAAGGGCGTCATAAGCTCACTCCAAAGTTCTATGGGCCATATAGGGTTCTTCAGAAGATTGGGTCTGTTGCTTATAAATTGGAACTTCCACCTTCTTCTCACATTCATCCAGTATTTCATGTCTCTTGTCTGAAGAAATTTCTTAGCACCAACATCAAAGGCTAGACTATTTTACCAGAACTGGATAATGAAGGATCCATCTTTTTGGAGCCGGAGGCTGTCCTCAATAAGTGCACTCATCAGCTTCACTCTCGCTCTATCGCAGAGGTCTTAATTCAATGGCACGAAATGCAGCCCGAGGATGCTACATGGGAACCACTCCTTCAGATTCAGCGACAATTTCCACATCTAAAGCTTTGAGGACAAAGCTTTTTCTAAGGGGGAGGGGATGTTAGGAACCCATGTCAATCCTTCTCCTTACCGTGTTAGTATATTGTTGTTGGACGCATATGCTTTGTAATTCGTCCCATAGTAATTTTTGATCCATAGTTTGTGTTATTGTTGTGGGGCGTATATGCTTTGTAAGCCGCCTGTAGTATTTGTTGATCCATAGTTTATATTGGCCCATGGTTTTGACCCATAGTATTGGCGCCTATTTTTAGTATATAAGTGTGTGTTGAGGCCAAGGAATGCACCGTGAAGTTATTTTGTATTGAGCTTGCTCAAAGGAGGTTGCCCCCTCAAAGTGGCCTGCGATTAATATAAAAGTGATTTTGAGTTCTGCTGCTATATCATGTATTTTGATTACTTGTTTGCTACAGGGTCCTCACAGCTGCCCCCGGCGATGTTGCAGAGCGTGTTGCCGATTGTTCAGTGGACAATATGGGAGCAGTATGTGGTGTATGTGGAGTGGTTTGGTCACTGGGACCAACATTGCCTTGACCACCACTGATAATCTCCATAGAATGTTGTAAATTAAACTCGTTATATTATAAGTTCAACAGCATATAAAATCAAATATTATAAAGTTTTTATAAATGAATTTACATTTTTATTCGATAACTTATGTCCAGTTTTTTACGTTGCTGTAACAATAGTTGAAGCCTTTGTTTGAGCTCTTCTATTAGTGGAACTCCCAATGTCAGACGAATCAATTCCTCATTTCGTTTTTCCATTGTCCTTTGTATCACCCTCAATGGGTCTGCAGACTCTCTAATTTCACTATCTCTCATCAACCGAGAGACCTCATTCTGTAAAGAGTTTTGAGACGTCGTTTCATAAACGGAATCCCCTATCTGCAATTGAAATATATAAAAAATTGCTTAGTATTTGAAAATATAGTGTGCACAAATAATTATATTAAGGATTACATCTAGGATTACCTGATGCCTAGCCGAGGGTGTGGTCTGATGACCAGATGGGGATTTACCTCGATCAACCATCTGCAAAAAAAGTAGAGAACATTATCACAATGAACACAATATGTATAAGCTAATAAATACATAACAGAAACGAAAATAAACACTATGCTACATGTTTTATATGTGTACATTTTTGAAGTATTTAGAATGTGGAATTACATTTAATTTAAATGGTTGCCTCGAGCCTCCACTTATCTGATAAACAGCTAGGGAGTTTCCCTGGTCAATCTGCAAAAAAGGTAGACAACATTACCATCATGAATGAAACCATAAAAATGAAAGAATACATAACAAAATAAACATAATGCGTCACAATAGACATGTTTACGATTTTAAAGTATTTGAAATGGAGAATTACATTCATGTTTGGCTATTTCCCTGATGCTATAGTCGACTGATCAATAGCCAGTTGGCTTCCTTGATCAACACTCTGCTAGGAAAATCGATAATATTATATAAACAAACCTAATATATTAATGAAAATACATAACAATGTATCTGTATGTCCATCCTAAAATTTAATATTACATTGGCAATATCAATGTATACCTGCTGCCTTGAATCGGGTCGAAAAACATCTACAGAGATGGAGGTGCCCCTGAGAGAACCCTGCATCAAAAACATACTAAAAGTTACATAAGGAAACATGAAATTAAGTAGATAATTTTAATTATATGCTAACAAAAATTCCTATAGATGTTAAAATAATTAATAAAAAGACTTATAAATTGTTTGTTGTACCACAACCATACTAACATTGTTTGTATCTACACGGTTCAAATTGTAATCAATAAGCAGTTCTTCGCCAACAGCTATTGACTTAATTGCACATACAAAGACACGATTTCCTTCACGTGACTCGAATATGCAGTTGGGTTGCTTTAATGTAGACCCTAGTTGTGTACTGTTTATAAACCCTGCAATATTACCGGTAATTTTGTGCCTTCCGTCCATGTAGATCGTTGCTCCTTTATTTTGAGCTTTGTTTTTCAGTTGTATATAATTCACTGACAACCCATATCTATGCATACTTTTTGTATATTGGACCAGGTGCATCCAATCACTATAGTTATAATAGGGTCCAACATACTCCATCAATTCGGCACATCTACCATACCCAACTGTTATGCCGTCCATGCAAAACAAGCCCAATCCATGCAATGAGGATGGTGCAATTCTATATATCCTCTCATTCACACAAAAATCAGTGTTTACTTTAGGAAGATCACTAGGAACCCATTGTTTCACTAGGTGTTGGTACTTTAAGGGCACGTCGATGTCTCCCACTGTCTCATCATCATAGGAACATGATCCCCTCCTTGGAGAAAAAAATTCATGCGTTTGTCAAATTTTCTTCTGATCTTCTGACATCTAGTTGATCTATCCCATGTAGACCTACTTGATGTCTCACTTTCCTCTATCCTTCCCAAAATCCCTTCGCTAGAGGAAGACAGGTTTGACAAATACCGATTTGGTTCTACCTGCACCGTGGCCAAAAAAAAAATTGGCATAAGCATAGCAAAATACCAGCAAAAAAACATGGAAAGACTTATAAGAAAAAAAACCTTGGAAAGACTTGTAAGCCAATGTCAAGAATGAGTTTGGTTAATAGCTAGGTGTGGGCATTTGGTAGCCCTAAAAATTCTAATGTATGCCCCTCTTTTGGTTACATACAAGTCTCAATTCTAACTTATTGCTTGCATTTCCTTTTGCTAACATGAATTGGGTAGGAGTCATAAGCTTCAAATGTATGCTTGTGGCCATTGTACTTTAGTCTTTCAACGTTGTCAAGCTTGAGATGATATGTTATGCATATGCATCACATATAACATTGCAATTTATTCCAATATATGTCTATACAAAACCTAGAGGTTCTCCTTTAATGGACTATCTCCTTCAAAGAACATATATCCTTTAAGTGATTTTTACTTTTCCCATAAATGATTTTGTGATGGTGTAGATGATTTTAGTTTTAGAGTGGATGTTTTAACCTATGTGCTACTTTGAAGTGCATAAGCCAACACTTCAGAGGCATATTTTTCAGTGGTGGTGAAGAGCATACATTTCCAAATCTAGCTACTTGGCACATTAAATACATTTATATCAGTCTGTAATATTTGTTTATTTATTCCTTTTAGCTTGTCTTGATGATGCTTGTTTTCCCATATTAATTTTCAACCCTAAGGAAACGCTAACTTGTTTTCCCATACTAATTTTCAACCCTAAGGAATACAATTGATCAGCTTCACATGAATATAGGGGAACATTCAAAGGTAACACCTCTAATCTAGGAATCTTGACTACATCCACATCACTAACCTTCAACAAACTGAGAATTCAAGTCTAATACTGAAGTAGCTCATCCAAAGAAGCAATAAATAAGAGAGATCAATAATATGAGGGGATCATCCACCTCAATAATCCAAAGGATGTCAATAGCAACAACACATAAAAGACTCAAGTGCTAAGGGCTAGAAAAGCTGGAAAGTGCCCTGACTAGTACATTCACCATCAGTGAATTCAGTAAACTGAAAATGGCCTGAGGCTAAGGTTAATGCTTCTTTGGATAAGCTATCAGCCTTAGTATTGTGTTCTATGAATATATGAACTACTTTTAGCTGGATGAAGTAAGGTTCCATATCATGGATACGTTGACACCAACCATCAAGTGTAAGTAAAGTTAGTTATGATCTTCTATTGAACCAATTAATGATGGCTCTAGAGTCACCATTAATGTGTAGAGTGGGAAGGACCATGGATTTTGCACAATAAAGGAGAGTACATAAATCAAGTAGTTCAAATATGGTGTTTTTACTCAAACCAACACCCAATTTGAAGCAAAAATAGTGGTCCTGGGTGATCAAAAGATGAACACCTATACCTCCAATTTGATTGGTTGAAGCCCCATCAAAGAAGATGTAGGTACAATTATCAAAATAGTTTATTTAGTCAAACTTAGAGGTTGGCTGGAGTGGAATAATGAGTATGGGCCTTCTCCTAAGGTTGGGTTTAATGGTTGTGCTGTGAACACACCTAGCAGATCTTCATATGGCGGAGAAACGGGAACCCTACTCTCGGTTCCAGCTGTCTAATTTTCCAGCATGTTCTGCAATGTGTCCGAGGACAGTATACCGATAATTTCTGTTGAGGAGAATATGTTGAGCTCTTTCTGCCACAGGTCAACAGAGTTGTCTTCCATGTCCATCGGACCTACTCCCAAATTCACAAAAACCTCCAAATTGAACTGAACTGTCCAAAACAAAATGAGTCGAACCCAAGCTCTAGAAGCTCTAGAAGCTTTCCCGACTTAATTTACAAACAATAAAATCAGAGTGTCATGCATACTCACAAAACCAAACCATTATTAATGCACAGAGTAAATCCCACGGGATGAAAGCCACGAATCGAACCCAATAAGTCAGCAATTCAAAATGCAACATTAAATCTACTACACAGTCCCAAATATTTACACAGTATAATATTTTATAAACGTCGAATTAAATCGTATATACCAAATCACATTGCATTCCTTACATAAAATCCAACGCGCAATTTATTTACACAGTGACGCACGAAGCCTCTTTTACAACAATCAAACTATTAAAAATGTTAAATGGCAAAGTTGTGAGCTATGGCACCATTACAAGTAATGGTGCAGCCACGGCCCAAAGATGCCAAACCTCGCAACAAGAGTCCATTAAAAACTAGAGCAAGCTACATTATAAACCCCGAAGGAAGAGTCAACAAGTGCCACATGAAACCCCAACCCAGGAAAGTTTTCCAACTCATAAATGCACAGAACAAGAGGAGGAAAGTAAATCTTTCTAGTATGCTTACCATGGCCATGAAGAAGAAATCCCAAATCGATAGTGTAGCCTGTTCAAACCCCAAAGCGCCTTCATGTTCACCTGCAAACAAACCAATGATGGCATGAAAAGCATGACCATGTCATGGATAATACAACGAAGAAATCCATTTTTACATAGATTCGATCTAACTTACCTGCGAATCGATGGGGTCGTCTCCCTTCTCCAAATGCGCAGAGGCCACACTAAACCAAAATGCCAAAAACCATATTGTAGAAATAGAGTCCCTCACCATTAACGCATTGCCAAAAACCATTAATTCATGCACAAACCCTCACCATAGTTTATGGAATCAACATTATACCATATACAACCAGTCATATGTTAAACCCTCTATCCTATGGTTTCGCCACCCTAATCGTAAACACTTGTATGATTTGGGTGCTAGATTGAAGCCTATTTATCATGTTTTTTTATGATGTTTATATTTCCAATTAAAATTCTGATATATCATAAAATAAAACCTCTATCCCTTCCTTGGAATAATATCCGATCAGTTTACAAAAGTTTCCTCCCAATACTAGTAATTTTTCACTAGTTTTTTACTTGTCTTCTAAAATATCTTTCCAACTCCATTCGGATACTTCCTATTCTGATTTTGAAGGTAATTTGTAGTCTCATATGTAGGTTACGACAACCTTAAACACATTTTTCCATCCATTGGATTCCCAAAATACCCTACAACCCCCAATTTCTCCAATCGGAAAATCTCATAATTTCATATACTATGTCACTTGTCTATGTCGATTTTATGTCTTCAATATCATTAATTTGTTGGAAATACATGTAATTTATCCTCATGAGAGTGTTTTTCCACATATATGGACTTGATATCATGACCTATGGTTAAAATTTCAAGTCTCTAGACCATCCAAGTTCGCTCAACTGTCAGTGTGATCTAGTTGCACACTCTTTTATGACTATGGAACTATTCATTAATGGAGACACTATACATATAATATTTTCTGCTATATATGACACCTATTATGATATTTTAGAGCCCTAATAAGATCTATTACAGATTTAGGAAGGTGTTTCATCAATTTGAGAAGAGGATACATGATTCAATTCATCATATGGAAGCTACACAAGAAGTTGATTTTGTTGAGTCTTCTGATGATCTTCGGGAAGGAGTTTGCAAATATATATTTTCCATTATTGATTATTTATTCAAATCACTATATGTTTGTAGAAATAAGTATTCTTATGATTCTCCTCCATCATCATATTATGAGTTTCAAGGGGACTGTCCACATGTTCATTGTCTACAATGCATTGACACATGATCATGGCATCCACGACATCTTCACCAAGTCTCTCAACAAGAATTTGTTCATTTGGATCATTAAAGTGAAGAAGAAGACTCGTTGAATACATTTTTTCATACCTGTGCAATGTCCATTATTGAGGGATGATTTTCCCCATATGGTTCTATATCTTTCCTCATTTTACATGGACAAATAAATTGTTGTAAAGGGTGACCTTATGTCTTTGTTGCTTGGGCCATATTTTTGTTTTACCAATACCATTTTTGGCTTAAGTGGGGGCATTAGAACAATATTCCCATCATATGTATGCCAAGGACCTTCATGTTGTTATACCTGGTGTTATTTGGTCTCCCAGTGCCCAGTTTAGTGTTTTGGACCATAGGTGTCCACCTTTGAACCACTTATACTAGTGATATATCCATGAAACCTTGTTTTTCCACTTTTTTTCTCCTTTCCTTGATTTAGGGAGTCAATTAACCCATCTATCTTGAATTTATGAGGGTGTTATTGCATTCCCCTTTTTTAAGGAGCTGGAATGCACCCTCTTGATGATCTGGTCAAACATGTGTATTAATGGACACTAGTTAGCAAACTACTCACCTCGTGCACCCTCCTAATGGTTGTGTGCACACATATGTGACTATCCTAACCTAATTTTGCTCCTTATGTTCATTTAACCTCATTATTGATGGGTGAATTTGTCAAATCTAATCCTACCATTTTGTGGTCCAATAATATATATTTGGGATATTAGAATTCCCCCCATGGGAGGTATATATATTGTACTGGTTTTTCTCAATAAGATTAATGGGAAAATAAAGCTCTAGAGTGGTTTTCTCTAGTTTTATTTCAATATTCCTCTTCTCATATTTTGTTTGGTATCTCTTGAAATATTCTAAGTGAAGTTGTTATTGAATATAGATCTAGGTTGGAATTGCACATGATTCAAAGCATTTTGTTGTGATGTTGTGATGTTGTGAATTCCAAATTTTACAATTCATTACACTTCGTTTCAAGCATGAGGGACAAATCATTAAGTTTTATTGTTTTTAATCATTAATTTAAGGCCAATAGATGAATATCATGCATAATCCACAAGTTATATTAGAGAATTTTGCATGGGAAATTCTTGGTCTCAACCCAAAAAAAATTTACCAAGTGTTTTATATGTATTGGCTTCCTAGTCTGTGCATTTTAATGCAAAAATAAGAAGATACGATAATTGTATTAATGTCCCATAAATGACCACAAAACTAGGCCAATGGGACTAAAAGGTATAACTAATGGGAATATAATGTGGGAGTGGGAAAGAAACTCCTACGTCAATACTAGAAGGTACTAGAGCATATGCTTGATTTGCATGCATAGAAAAATCGTAATAAGACAAAGCTTGCATTTTTATTTTATTTTTGTTTTCCTTGTAAAATAAACAATTTTAGCTTACTTCTGCACTAAAATTGCTTATCTTCACTTTTCATAGCAGATTTAGAGAGAAAGTATAGTACTTTTTTGAAATGCATTCATTAAGGCATCTTATAGAACCAAAATAAGTCATCTACATAGTGTTTTCTCATCGTTTTTGGGTGTTTTTGCTTGCTTATGTGCATTTTTTCAGCAAAAAACAACAAAATATTATTTCTTTCTAGCGATTTTCCTTAATGTTGTTACACCTAAAATCATTCGGGAATTATATCTTGCTGTCCTAAAATTTTACTCATAGAATTTTGATTTACTTAATTTAGAACATCAATTTAGTTTGTTGATTTGAGATCATATTGACACCCCAAGGACCATATTTTATACATTAGATCACTTAAGGAAGACCTATTGTGGTTGGAAAAGCACTAACCCAAAAATAGAAAGGAATAACGTGAGGTGACATTTGGCTCTATTCTTAGGAGTTATCAGAACTCTAGTCTTGTGGGAAATAATTTCCAAGCAATAACCAAGCCAACAGACCCAAAAGATTGGAATTCCAAGTGCATAAGACCTGATCTCAAGCTCTCATACCAGACTGATATGCTTAGAGATGAAGAAAGATGAGAAGAATTAAACAAAAATTTCTAAATGAGTTGAAGGACACAAAAACTTGCTTTTATAATTGAAGAGTGTATTCTCAAGTCTGAGTAAATGTTCATTTGGATAAAATATACCTTAA
Organism: Pseudotsuga menziesii; assembly: GCA_001517045.1. Taxonomy (NCBI): domain Eukaryota; kingdom Viridiplantae; phylum Streptophyta; class Pinopsida; order Pinales; family Pinaceae; genus Pseudotsuga; species Pseudotsuga menziesii. Next base: position 81,260 of record LPNX010723122.1, on the reverse strand, counting down.
GTAGAAAGAATCATTTGAAATGAGAGTGCCACATATATCTACTAATGTGCAACAATTTTACCTGTATCACATACATTGTGGAATCTAAGACCTACTCTATTCATGTTGCAAGGTCTCTTCTCTGTGTGATTACCTCACATCTGTGTGAAACTAGACATTTTTTATCTAGATGATGAAAGGTGGCGGTAAGCATTATAGGAAATTTGAGGTCTAAAATGGGCCTCCTAAGGAAAATAATAAAATAATAGTTATTAATTTTGGAGGAAGAATGAAAAAAACTACTTTTTCTATTCGTATTTTTGACACGTCTCCCTGTGTTTTTACTCAAATTCTGAGTGAGAGAGATCATTGGATGCATAATTTAATTCCACATCCAATGAGTACCCACACTGCATACTTTTGACAAACCCCGCTACCCCAAAAATAAGAAATACCTGAAAAAATGTGATGATGACATCATCATCAAATTTTTCAGGTATTTGTTGTTTTTGGGGTAGAAAGGTCCATCAAAAGTATGCATTGTGGGTACTCGTTAGATGCGTAATTAAATTCCACATCCAACGAGCTCTCCCACTTGAAATTTGAGTTAAAATATAGGGAGATACGTCAAAAATACGAACAAAAAAAGTTGTTTTCTTTTATGACAAATATGTCAATTCAACCATTATGGTTGACTCATTTTATTGAAATTCTATTGGTTCTTGAATTCCAACTCACAAAATTTATTGTTGGTGCATTTTCTTATAAGGCCCATTTTAGACACAAATTTCCTCTAATGAGACCCTCCCAAATTTTGAAATAGTTAAGATATCCCCCCTAGATCTCATAATGTATGGGACATCTAAATACGAAGTGTTATAGTCGGAAAAATTGGAATGGAAGTACTTTGGAAAATGGGTACATTCTTCTAATTGAAAAACTAATATATATTTTATTTTCCATCCTAAAAATTGTAATTTTTCATATGCTAAAATATATTAATAGACATTACTAGCATGAAAATTCTTAAAAGTAGTCAATGATTCAAATATATCTTCCTTGCATGCTATTCAATTTGTGTTATAATTTTATACTACCATTCATGTGCATGTATGACATATGTCTAAGAAAGAGAAAGAAACATAATTGTTTTAGAAATTTGGTGAATAATTTCCAGCGGGATGTATATCTTGGAGCACCATCTTCAAAAGATTAAAATGCACACCTCTTGTCATAGATACTCAAATATCCAAAAAAAGTCCAAGTCTTTCGACCAGGTCATAAATTCCTTCCATGATAATAATTTGTGATGAAGGAACTTCAATTTCCTTGCATAAACATACATATTTTATCAATATGTCACATGATTTAAAAAAATATAAGCTCTAATGGAATTGTCCTGGGATCTTATGCAGTATGCTAAATGGAGAAAAAAATAAATAAGTTCTTAAATTATTAGAAATCTCCCATAATTATTTAGTTCAAGGTTCAAGTCATATCTCTTCCAAATCCCACCTTCACTATCATACATGTGTGTATCAGTGGAGGAGTGATTCCATTAAGGGGGGACGCATAATTTAAAGGAATTTATTCTCTCTATAACCCCATTTCAAATCAAGGGGGGTGGGTTTTGAGATTATGTGGTTAATTTTCCATTGAGGACATGTTCCCCATAGGTTACTAATCCATTAATTATATTTTATTTATTTGGAAATTTGTGGGCCAAGATTGACATAATCAACCTCTCGGGGTTAGTACCCCATGTATAAGGATGTGTATAAAAATACCTAAACTTCTCTCATCAGTACTATCTCATTTAATTGAATTCATTCTTTGGTAATCCTAAGGGAGCTTCTAAGAATTTCGCTCTAATTGTGGATGATTGTTCTTTATTGCAAATTGGTCATTCTCTATAATGTGCATATCTTCTCTTGTTCTTGGTTGATACACCTATTATTATTGATATGGGATATGGGGATGATATATTGTTGCTAATGCTAAATCTAGTATTGTTGAATTATTATTTTTTATTTGTTCATCATAGATATGCTATCTCTTGTAATATCAATAGGCATGGGAAGATATCCTAAACCAAGCAATGTGCACTTGTTAATAGAAAAAAAGGAGAAAATTCATTGCCAAAAATGTTTATTTAACTGGAAAATTACAAATTTTGTATATATCCAAAGAAGTGCTTTTAGATTTTCCATCCAAGTGTAGAAAGAAAGGATAATTCTATGTGGTAAAACTTTATAGTATCAATACAAAATGTGTGTAACTGGCATTAGTTATTTTGTTATTGTGAAGAGGGTTATATTCTACCAATAAAAGTATGAGAAATTTGAGATATTATATAACCATACACTACTTGGTCATATGCTTGGGTTGATCCCTTTTATCCACATTGTATGATTATATAAGTATGTAGTTTCACACATATATCTCTCTATTTCTTTCAGATTTATAAAGTGGAGACAATTTGTCTATTGAATGTATTTTAGGTTCTAGGTGAAGGTTTGGTTAGAGTATATAATCTTAATGATGTCAGATATTATGTACACGATTACATGTAATGGTAACACCTGATATGGGTTTGAAGTGTCTTTAGTCCATGTATTCCTTTAAACTGCAAATGTCTTTTGTTCTTATAAACTGAATAGAAATATATACAACAAGATTATGATTGTGGAGAAGGAAAATTTCTTTTAATATTTACTAGTAGGTGATGAAGTAATTCTTAGTTTTTGAAAGTTTTTTGTGAAAGTGCATTTGATTGGCTGAATTTACCCCTTATAGTACAACTTATTAAGAAACTTGCATTTTTTCTTGTGATGACCAGTTTTGGCAAAGTGACTTCCAAAGAATAAATAGTAATATGTACCCAATGATGTAAAATGTTAATTTTTCTCTCCTTGAGGATAAAAAAACTGAGTATTATAACCCGAAATAGTATGAGATGTTGATGCAATATTCAACAACATTTCAATCTAAATGATTTTTGAAAATGTGTGTTGACCAACAACTAATTAAAGATCATTTTTAAAGCATAAATATAATTTAAAAGGAGTGGCCAATAAATCAAGAAGGAACTTCCCTTAACATATTTGAAAGAGATCTATGAGGAGAGAGAGAGAGAGAGAGAGAGAGAGAGAGAGAGAGAGAGACCTATAGGTATGCAATGTATGGACAATAGTAGGAAAGGTTGTAGGTGCTAAATAAAATTTCATGAGAGGGTATAAGTTGCAATTGAGGGTCACGATTTCTTCCTGTCCTTATAGATATTGTCCATTGATATTTAACTATGTATTTTGTTTTTCTCATATTTAATTAGGATTGTTTTTCCTCTCTTATGATGTTTACAAAAAAAATTCCTAATTTTACGATGACTCCTTTATGGTTCAGGTAAACAAATTTCCTTACACAAAATGAATTCCCAAAAGTAAAAAGACGGTTTCTTTGTTTCCTTTTTCATGGTCTCCTTTGTAGTTCATTGGTTTTCATTTTCTAGTTATAGTTTCTTTGGATTCACTCTCACCTTTTCAACCATAGCATTCCCCAAAACCTCCAGTTTTAGCATGTTGATCTATATTAAGATGGATTTCATGAAGGTCTAGAAATTCCCGTGTAAGTCTGCACTTTGTCCATAATCCCTGCACCAACTTTGCTAACCTCTATCGTCACTTCAAATTTCAAGTAAAATCTATGACATACTAGGGGAAATCAATTTAAGAAATTCCTCACAAAAAGACATTGTTTTATACACATTGGAACTCTTCATGTAAACAATTCCAACATTTACATCAACAACTTGCATACCATCCAAAGTGAAAAAATCATGATCTTTGAAGGCCTTGACAATCATAGTAGTAGCCATTTCATAACCTATCCAAGCCTAGTTTTTATTGAAAAAAGATCAAAAAAGAAGAAGATATGATAAATTTCCACCCTCCCTTTCTCCCTAAACATTTGACGAATTTTGATTAAATACCAATCTTTTGCACCTCATTCCATTAATCTTGTATCATGGCTATTTTATTTGAATCCTTTTGAAGGCTATGAAAAATGCTTTTTGTGCCGAGTGGTGCTCTCTAGTGCAGTATGGGGCAGATCTTGTCATGTTTGTGAGTTTGTAAATAAAAATAAAAAATCAAAAGAATATTAAATATCTGCTAGAAATCACAAAATAAAATAAAATAAATCCTAGATGAAAATCCTTGCATCTATCAAGTGCAAGGGATCAAATCTCTATAGGTCTAGATTTGATCCCTCTCTGTTATTGATAGAGAGAATAATTCACATATATGCTGGTTTACAAAAATGGATCACCTTTCCTCTTGGAAGAAGCTTCTCTCTGTAGGTGATACAACCTAGAATAGAAACATTGTCGTGAATGACATATCTTCTGAAGTCAAGTCTGACTCTACTAAAATGTCAGATAAATGACAAACATTCTCAGATGGAAATATTGAAAATGACAAAAGTTTGGAACATCCTCTTCTGAAAGAGAGTTCCATTCAATCTTTATTTTCTTCTTAGCATCAACATAGAATTTCCTATGGATATTGGGGTGATCAAAAAAAGCTTGTAAAGGAGACCTATGTCAAATATTTGAGGAATAAGTTCCCACGTCTCAACTGGAAGAGAACTTACGTATTTGTACAATTGATGATATATGTGACCTAAAGGGTTTAACCATATATGAATTACTTATAAGGATTGTAGAATATCTTGAGAATATAATGGATTTATACACTCCAAAAAGTTCTTAGGTGACAGGAGAAGGATGTTTTGATGTTGGAAAAGCATGCGATATGAGTGTAACTGAAGATTATGAAGGACCTTCTCCCAACTTAGTGATTGGTCTCGAAGAGGCTCTAAGGACATGATATATTACATTCCATAACTTTATGGCATGGATGATTCAAGGTGTTTGGAAACCATGTCATGTAAAAATCAATTTGGGACAAAATCTAAGTAGGGAATGTCAACGTCATCTGCAGGTAGCATGACTCCTTGGTCTCCACTCACTATTCCAAGGACCTATCAGTTTGACATATTGTATAAAAGGGTAGTTTTTATGAGTATGAGGATATGCCCAAGGTAAACTTATTTTTAACATGGGGTTATTATTGTTGTGTATTTGAAAAACTAATTTATATTCTTATCGAGTTAACAATCCACTCACCCAAGATAATTGTTGTCCATTTGTTATATAGTGTGTACAACATCAACTATTTATCGAATATTAGCTTTATGTGCCTTAGAAAATGCACTAAGCAATATGGCTAGAAAATACCTTGCATAAACATGACCAGAATATACTTTCATTCAATTTTATTCAAAATAATGCTTGAATTCCAAATTGTACTTACAAATCTGTAATTGTCCTAAAATGATCTCAATATTATTCATGTAAAAAATTAGAAGAGGTGGGTGGTGTGTTTCCCTTTAATTTGGACTCTTTCCCATAAGAGATCAAGCATATTCTTTCCATACATCTGTGTTAAATTTTAAACCATTGTAAGCATATTTTGCACTTAAAAAAATTAACTTTAAACTTAGGTATCTTAACAGTCGAAGGATTCATGTACAACATAATTGATACTTGTATGGTATCATCCTCATAGGGCCTTTTGTTAAAGTCAAACCTTTTGGTAAGGATATATAATATACCAAAACGAAGAGTGCGTGTCAATTCTGCACTACACCAATATCACAACACCACTAGAAACATCATATTACTATAAGGAGAGTTAAAAATGTGGGATTCCATGTCATAGTTCACTCATATAGAAATACATCTAACACAAAACCATTACGAAAAGAAAATGAATAGGAGTAGGTGACTATGTTGTTCTAATGCACTCATTTCACAATGCCACAAGACAAAAATTCTCTTAGAAGTAAACAAGGAGAAGATAGTTTCTACATCATGATGCATTCATATCATAACAACAGAATGTACATAAACCACTATCAACCAATCATAAAAGAAACTAACTAATTGATATGGATATAACAACATTTCAAATTCTAGCAATGATTATATGACTTGTTAGACAATCAATATAGGAAACTATTTTACTTGTGCAGAAATTTTTTTTACTAACATGTGAACTCACAAATGAATAACTGATAATGAAACTCGTTGAACAAATATATTACTTATAATCCTCATAAAAAACACAAAATGGGAAAATAAATAGGAGAACAGATAGGCCACGAATTGAGAATATTAGTTCTTAAAAAAAATCAAAAATTCAAGAGTGGGATTTGTAAGACAAGAAACCATCAAATAAAGCAGGTATGTCCTTTTAAAAATCTTCCACTTAAGAAAAAGAGTTGTTAACATAAAAAGAGATGGAACCCAAAGTATCATAGGATCTCTGTAGTACTAAAACTGATTAAAATTCAACTTTTACTTCTACTAAATCACAAATGTTTTTGACATGGATACCTAATACAATTTTTCTATCCCTTCTCTTAGATCTAAGATTGTAAGCAACAAATGTAGACTTTCGTAATTTATTTAATGTTTGGATTATGTTTATTTAATTCATAAAAAGAATAGAGAGGATAAAATCTAAAGACATGTTGGTTAGCTTCTTTATCGTATTTTACAAGCCATTCTACAATATTTGTCCCTAAGGACAGTTGGAGGCTTAGGGATGAATCAAGTCTTGACAGAGGAGAGTTCAATTCATACATATATTGGTACATCATCTAACATATTAGAGGTGCATGGTTTAGTAGGCATGATGAATAAAAGAAAATGGAAAATAAATATTAGTGGTTAAACATGAATATGCAATTTTAACTGTAGTTTTCTTGTATTTTGAGGATTCGTCCTTCATGTAGTATGGTTTCTGAAATATCTAATTATTCCAATCCAAGATGATCACTTGACAGTCAAGTTGTGGTTGAATCTTGATAGTAAATAGTTTGTCCAATGCATTGATAATCTATCGCATCACAAGAGTATGATAAGAGTATGATATTGTTTTTCCTCAACAAAGATTCCCCCTTTTATAGTTCCTACTTTTCAGTGAGGAAATTCACTGCAACTCTTTTAATAAAAATTTTAAAATGTAGAACTAGGTGAGTGACATAATGGTTATATTATTTTCAAGGAAAATGGAGGATTGAATCAGATGCGGACTGGAGTAAGTGCCCAAAATTCTATACATGTAGCATGCTTTATAAATGTTGGTTCTAGCATGTTGTCTTGTTTATTTATAAAAAAAATATCCCGCAAATTTACGATATTGATTTCCATTGCAAAGATTATGAATGCAGTACTTGTTATACTGATTATGGACAATAGTTCATATTGGGTTGATCCAAGGTGAATGTGATTTCTCTATCGAGCGACCTGAATTGATTTAGTTTCTTGAAATATAAAATCTCTCTACATTTATAATTTTTTTAGTAATTGTGATTCTTTTTCAATAGTACAAAAAATGTCAAATCTTACATTTGTTTTAAACTAATGTGATGATCCAATGAATTCAAAGACATTTTTTATCTCCGTCACTTTATTTATATTCTAAAGGAAAATGTGTGCATTGTTGAGTCTTTACCGCCATCTCATAAACATGTTAAACTATTGGAGAAGGACCAGCTGTCTTGGTCAAAGGTGTGTTAGACACTAACCTTTTTCTAGTCCATAGTTTTTTATAAATTTTGGATGAAATATTTTCCACACACTAATATTTTCTCAAATTAATGTTGTATTTTGGATAAATAGAGTATTGTACATTGTTTTATGTACATATATCTTTCTACAAGCATGAGATGCATTCTTTGCTAAAAATCAACAATGTGTTATATTTCACTCACATTTATTCATGTTTTTCAAATAATGACCTTCCTAATTTAATTCAGAAGAATTTGTCGTGCCAATTATAAAAATCTAAAGTTTTTTTATCGCATCAATAAACTTGCATGAACTCTTCCCACCAAAATTCATGAAAGGGAACCTTTCATTACACTCGATCTCAAGTATCTCATGTTTTAAATTGGTGGTGTTAAAGAATGTGAATAGGGGGCACTTTGGTTATTCCTCTAGAACTGGGGATTGATGAACATGATGCATGCTTTTATTGATGTGTTTAGGTATGCATAAGATATGCTTGCATTTACAAAATACACATATGGGATTGCACTGGAGGATTAGATTTCCCTTTATTCTATTTTTGAAGTAAATATGGATACCATGCTTTTCTCTTATTTTTTAAGGCTTACTCCCTACTACAGGAAACTTCTTTGACTTTATTGTGCTAGTAGAGGCAATGTTTTCCAAAGAAGTTAAGAAGATGAAAAAGGAACAATTTAATCCATTTGAGGAGGTGAACTTATCAACTTTTGAAAGATACCACACTTGTGTCTTAGATCACTAATGTAAAATTATATAATATATTCTATTTAAGGGCAATATCTCAATGGAAGAGAGACTTCCTTATAGGAAGGATGTTAGTGGATTTATTCCTCCATACACTAGTGATCACCAAAACAAAAGTGGTCATTTATATGCAGATTTTGGTCATTTTTTTGGTCACTTATCTCTCATTTTGTATTAATGCTAACCTTCTTGTGTACAATATTTTTTGACATTTACAAGGGCATGGATATCTAGTATGGTAATAATTAATGTATGCAAGGGAATTAGTTGCTTGATGGATATATTTTCATATCTATATGTGATATCGTTGTCTATTGAATCATTTTTTTTTCAATATTATAACATGGTCTCACTCTTATAATAATGATGATGCTTCTAGCATGGTGTCATATTTTTCTCAATAATTTATCATGGTATCATCTTATGCTCACTCATTTTATGTTGTTTCTAACCCTTATTGTGTAAAATAAATTACATTTTCTCATGTATCTTTCACATGTCATGTCATGTATGTTTTCCTGTGTAATTATGAACTTATTGTTGATGAATGTAACTTCAGAATGTATTCACTTGTATATCTTATGTATTGTACCCTGATGTTCCTATCGGGAAGTATCAGTAATGTAATTGAGTCATGTAAAGTCATAAAGGGTAACCCTCCTTATTGATCAAGGGTTAAAGTCCCAATAGTTGTGGGGCACTAGGGTTGTTAGACTCTCCTATAGAAGTCAGCCCTGGTGAGTTAATGTAATTTGGGTCATTAGTACCCTAGTTATGGTTGCTCGAGCCTACATAACTGAGTTAGGATTACTCAAACCTACATAACAGAGTCAAATATTAAGTGAATGAAAGAATATAAATAGAGAGTGAGCCTCTCTAGTTATTACACTCACTCACTCAACTGGGGAACATGAGTGAGAGAGATCAGTTGTCGGAGATCATCTTTATGTCTTTGGGTTTTACTGCTGCCATTGGTGCTCATTCTATCTCTGAGGAAGTTGCAGGGTTTTCTCCTTTATGGTTTCCCCGAGGAAAATTCTTTGTGTCTCTTGTCTCTTGTGATTATTGTTGTGCATGTTATTCTCTCAGATAAGATCCTAAGATAATATTGCTTAAGTGATAAAAATCTAACATGGTATCAGAGCTAACCTGAGAAGAAGACATTGTGCAGCTGCAGAAGCTAGGGCTTCTTAATTTTTGGGTCTCTCTCCACAATCCATCTGCAAAAGGAGGCTAGGATAAATCTCCATTGAAGGGCACACCTTTCTATCGAATCAAGATTTGATTCGAGGCATTTTCAGTTTTTGCTACAGGAAATTAGGAATTTTCACAGAAGAAGAATTTTTTAGTAAGCCCAGTATAGGATTTCTCTCCTCATCAAAATCGAAGTTTATAGACCAAGTTCAATATTTTTGGTTGGGTAAAACTCTGGGAAAGTCAAACCCTAGTTTGACCCCCGGCCTGAAAAACCCTAAAATACTAAAATGCGTAATTTTGGTAAATTCTCTATATCTTGGGATTGAAGAAGTCTATGGGGCTGAACTTTTCACAGGCCGAATATGAAATCTAGATGTACCTTGTGTAAGAATTTCAGTCTCATATTCTCTATATTCTGGGAGATATGTTTCCTCCAAATGAGGGTTCCATCCTCTTCCAGGATTCATCCTTAAACAGGAGACCTAGGGAGGATTGCTATATCCTCGGCTACAAATTTCCAAATGAAATTTTACAAGATTTTATAGATAGGGAATGGACTTTTAATTATTTGGTAAAAATTTCAGACCGTGATGTTGAAACAAGGACACATGGAAGTCCGTAGAAGTTGGCTATGATGAACAGTCCTGAAATAAGTCACCTTGGGAAAAATCTCATAAGTCCCACTTGGTGAAACCAATTCTGGTAAAACATGTGGTGTTGGAAGGAGGATAGATGAGCTTACCTCAATATTAAATTTCAGACACATCGGAGCATTAATTTCAGAGATATCATAGAAACAGTATCAGGCATTTCTGCAGAAGAAATTGATAAATTAGGGCTTCCTATTTCGGGAGCTTCCCTCCACTATTTTAGAAAAGGAGTACATTGGACAGATCGCCTTTAAGAGGCATATATTTCTATCCAATCATAATTTTGAAATTCTATGTTTTGAAATTAGGGTTTCTCTGACAAACCCTAGATCACCCAGATCTGGAACCAGGATGGACACCTCAAATTGGTAAGATCTAATCTTTTGCTATTTACATTTGAGGTTCTCATTTCAAAATGACTAATTACACTAGCTTGATGACAAGCTTGGTAAAGCTCAAAAATTATAAGCATGGAATTATAGGATTTCACTGGTTCTTGAAGAAAATGAATTGGACACCTACATAAGTGGAAATGTTCCAATTCCAAAGAGAGATGAGGCTAAAAGCATTACATAAGAAGAACTTGGTTAAGGTCAAGAAGATCATTGTTGATTCAATCAAGGATCACCTTATACCACAAGCGCCTTCCCTAAAGAAACCTAAAGAGATGTTTGATTCCTTGACTAAGCTATTTGAAGGGAAGAACATAAATCAGAAGTTGACTTTGAGAAAATAGTTGAAGAATGTGAAGATCCAGAATGCAAAGACCATACAGTCATACTTTACAAGGGTCTCTCAATCAAATAACAACTTGAAGCAGTAGAAGATGAAGTCAAGAATGCAGAAGTTGTGATAACCACCTTGAATGGCCTCCCAGGATCATGGGATTCATTCATTCAAGGAATGTGTGCCAGAAGGAAGTGATTAATTTCAGTAGACTCCGGGAAGAGCACAAACAAAATGAATCTCTACCCAAAATAAGTGAAGAGAATATCGGAGCAACTAAAGATCAAGTGCTCACGATTCAAAGAAGATCCCTCAAGCGATGAGGAATATGAAGAACTCAATTCTTGAAGAGCCTCTTATCCATATTGAGCATTTGGATAACAAATGATGTTGTTATAGATGAAGAAGATGATGAAGCTAAAAGGAGGATTCTAACCACGAATAAAATAAAGATAAGTATTCAATTGTCATTTCATGATATTATTTTGTTATGCATTTTGTTTATATTCAGTTGATTCATTATGAATGATAGAATGTTTGCATTAATGACAATATACTACTAATATGCATGTGATGGGTAAGTATCCCATGGTTCTATAAAACTCTCCATTGCTACTTATCTAGAATGAAAAATCTTTGCTGACATATTGGATTAGTGCACAATCTCAATGTTGTCTTGGTAGAGATGGAAGGCATCTAGAAAGTTTCCATAAGATATGGATGAATGGTTTATTGGCTGAAATAGTTGCATGATTATATCTTAATGCAAAATAATTTTTCATTATGAATATACCTTATGAAATGTTTCTAACCATACAACTAATGCATTTGACTTGTAGGAAAGATCGCGTACAATTGCCTACAAGAAAAGAAGGATGAAACTTGTTCCGAAGAACAAGTGACGAGAGTTCAAGAAAGAATCCAAGATGAAGAATAATATGACGATACTTTCAAATAAAGAAAGAGGCATCAGAGACACTCCAATTATGTGACACTAATGAGTGACATCATTAATGCAGAGCCTTCCAGCTATGAAGAAGTAGCCAAGAAGAAAGGGAAAGATAATACCAGTTCAAGAAGAATGATGTCTAGGATGAAATATCAAGACCTGAAGGGAAGCCTGTAATGTCTTCCATATATATCTACAAGATCCAGCATGAAGTAGATGGAAAAAAGCATGGGATACAAGGAAATATTTGTAGCATGAGTCTTCTCACTAAAATAAGGCATAAACTATGAAGAGACATTTGTAGCCACTGGAAGTTAAGACACATGACAAGAAGAATCATGTATGCCAATGAAAGAAGGCCTTGTACGAGCTCAGAAGACACACATGGGATAAAACATACATGAGGAGCTTAAAGATCACCAAGACTAATGAAGATCTTAACCTTTGCTACAAGGTTGAAGATGAAAGCCTATAGAGGATGACAAGCTCACAGATGGGTGCGAGAAGAACTTTTGAAAAGGTTCAAGATAGAGGATCTTGGTATTCAGTGACTATAGATGGATACATAGGATATTAGTAGCAGAGGAATCTACTTGTTACTCAGGTACATAATACATAGAGTATGAAAGGCAGAGGGATAATGATGCTCCACTTCAGAGGGAGTGACTGCAGAAGATCCTAAGGTTTGACATGGTATGACAGGATGGACAGTTTACTGATGGCTCTAGGATTTACTAAGAGTAAATCAGACTCCAACCTTTGCTTCAAGGTTAAAGGTGGAATACTAGTGATGCACATTATATGTCGATGACTTGTTCCTAAAAGAAAAGAGGAACACATTAAAGTTGCAAGAAGGAGACTTGTTGCCGAGTTCAAGATGAAGGACTTGGATATGATGAACTACTTTCTAGGCATGGAGACGTGGAAAAATGTGGATAGAATCTACATGGGACAAGGGAAGTATGCAGTAGAGATCCTGAAGAGGTTCGGGATGATGGACTACAAGTCCATGGCCACACCTATGGCATCGAATGTGAAGCTATTGATTGATGCTTCATTAGATTTGGTTGATGCCACGATGTATCATCAGATGATTTGTTCCTTGATGTACCTGACGAATATGAGATCAGATATTCTATTTGTTGTGAAAACATTGAAACATGTTCACCTGATGGTTGCAAAGTATGCATTGAAGTACCTGAAGGGTATAGTTGAGTATGGGCTCAAGTATGATACAAATCAGAAGATTAACCTAGAAGGTTATGTCGATTCAGATTGGGTTGGTAGTACCATTGATACGAAGAGCACTTCGGGGTGCTGCTTCAATATGGGATCATGTGTGACGTCTTAGTTTGGAAAGATGGAGTCCTACATGGCACTGAGTACAGAGAGGAAAAAGATGTTGCCACTTGATTTTTGGGAGGTAGTATGTTTATTTTGAAAACCACTATTTGATTTGATTGGTCTGACTTGCATTTTTGTATGATGCAGAGAGGAGTAGTGAAGCTCCAGTATCTGATCTAGATTGATATCTCTCGAAATAGGGAGTTCTAGCATAGCCGGTGAGATAGGTTTTCTAAGCATAAATCTTGGTGAAGTTCATAGGTTGCTCAGACGTAATTAGTCCTGTAGGTTTTCCTTAGATGTAATCTATCCTGGTGAAGCTCACAAGTTATCCTTGGACATAATCATCCCTAATGTGATTCTATGCTAGAAATGGCCAGAGTGAAGTTCGAGTACTTTAGGGAGAAGCTTGGTTATCTCCATATCGAGGTTCCTTCCAAGAGGAAGTGATGATTCTGTGAGCCCTTCTGACATGGTCATAGGATTGGTTCCTCCCATGGTCAAATATAAGTGCAGATCCCTTCTAACATGGTGATAGGATTGGTTCCTTCCATGGTTAGATATAAGTACAGAGCCATCCTGATATGACTTTGGGATTGGCTCCCACATGATTAGATATAAGTGCAGAGCCATTCTGATATGACTGTGAGATTGGCTCCCACATGATTAGATATAAGTGCAGAGCCATTATGATATGACTGTGGGATTGGCTACCACATGATCAGATGTAAGTACAGAGCCATTCTGATATGACTGTGGGATTGGCTCCCACATGATCAGATGTAAGTGCAAGGCCTTTCCATAGATGATAGTAGGTGTGTCCTATCATGCTGATGGCTGTAAGTGTTGGCCTTTCCACAGATGATAGTAGGTGTGTCCTACCATGCCGATGATTGTAAGTGCTAGGACTTTTCACATATGGTAGTAGGTGTGTCCTACCATCCTAGTGATTCTAAGTGTTGGGCCTTTTCACAGATGATAGTAGGCATTTCCTATCATGCAGTTGATTGTAAGTGATGTGCCTTTTCACATATGATAGTAAGTGTGTCCTATCATGATGGTGAATGTAAGTGCTAGTCCCTTCCGACATGGTACTTGGATGTGTTCCTCCCATGGTTAGATGTAAGTGTTGGGCCTTTCTAACAAGGTGGTGGATGTGTTCCTCCCATGGTCATATGTGAGTGTTGGGCATGCATTTCTGACATGGTGGTGGATGTGTTCCCCCCATGGTCAGATATAAGTGTTGGGAGGGCCTTTGCAACATGTGGTTAGATATAAGTGCTGAGAAGATAAATACCTACATGGAGGCTAGGCATACAACTAGCATGAAAAAGGGTGGGCTCTGTATAACTTCCTATGACAAGTAGAATTGAGAGATAGCACCATCTATTCAAGATAGAGAAAGAAGTGATGATGATGATGCTCTAGTGATGATCCAGGCTTGATGATGATCTAGTGATGATCCAGTGATGATCCATACTTGATGTTGATCCAGTGATGATCCAAACTTGATGTTGATCCACTGATGATCCAGACTTTATGTTGATCCAATGATGATCAAGACTTAATTTTGATCCAGTGATGATCCAACATTGATTATGATCTATTGATGATCTAGAGAAGAAGACTTATGTTGATGAATTGTGTCAAGAGAATACCTTCCTAGTTAAGAGGGAGTGTTGATGTATTTGTAACTTCGAAATGTATTCACTTGTATATCTTATGTATTGTACCCTAATGTTCCTATGGGGAAGTATCAATAATGTAATTGAGTCATGCAAATTCATAGAGGGTAACCCTCCTTATTGATCAAGGGTTAAATTCCCCGTAGTTGTGGGGCATAGGGTTGTTAGACTCTCCTAGAGAAGTCAACCCTAGTGAGTTAATGTAATTCGGGTCATTAGTACCCTAGTTGTGGTTACTCGAGCCTACATAACTGAGTTAGGATTACTCCATCCTACATAACAGAGTCAAATATTAAGTGAACGAAAGAATATAAATAGAGAGTGAGCCTCTCTATTTATTACACACACTCACTCAACTGGGGCACATGAGTGAGAGAGGAAGTGCTCACACGAGTGTGAGAGAGATAAGTTGTCAGAGATCATCTTTATGTCTTTGTGTTTTACTGCTGCCATTGGTGCTCATTCTATCTCTGAGGAATTTGAGGGATTTTCTCCTTTATGGTTTCCTCGACGAAAATTCTTTGTGTCTTTTGTCTCTTGTGATTATTGTTGTGCGTGTTATTCTCTCAGATAAGATCCTAAGATAATATTGCTTAAATGATAAAAATCTAACACTTATCATGTTTATTATATGCTTTACTTTTGGAAATTATTTTGTGGAGATTAAATCTCTATTTACTTCACTTTATCCATATGGATATTTCTAAAGAGTTGTGAGATGGATTGATTCTACCATTCCCTCCTATATTAATCATATTTTTGTGGTTAAATCTATTTCTTCAACATTGTTCTTATTTTCATCTTATCCTTGACAATGACAAAGTTGAAAATTTTTGTTATCTATGATGGTTGAATTTGTAATTAAGAATGAATTTAGTGTAATCAAATTTATATTATACTACTATATTCGATTAATAATAAAATGAAATGTGTTAGCACTCAAAATCATGT
>LPNX010723122.1:0-61561 GCA_001517045.1 Pseudotsuga menziesii | reverse complement strand
TGCTGGTGAATATAAGTGTTGAGCCATTTCACAGATGATAGTTGATGTGTCCTATCATGCTGGTGAATGTGAGTGCTGGGCCTTTCTGATGTGATTGTAGTTTACTACATGACCAAATGTGAGTGCTGGGCGTGCCTTTCTGATGAGCAGGTCAGATGTAAGTGCTGGGCGAAGACATACATGAGAGTAGGCCTACAACCAGCATGAAAAAGGGTTGGCTCTATAGAACTTCCTATGACGAGATAGTACACACATGATGATGACCAGTGGAGATCCAGATCGAGCTATGATCCAGATCCAGCAGTGATGATCTAGATCGAGTGATGATCCAGATCCAGTCCAGTGATGATGATCCAGATCGAGTGATGATCTAGATTCAGTGATGATGATCCAGATCGAGTGATGATCTAGATCCTGTGATGATGTCCTATGATGATCCAGATCGAGAGATGATCCAGATCTATATGACTTGAAGATGAATATGACTTGAAGACGAAGAAGACTTGATGACAGAGATGACTTGTAGATGAACATGATTCAGTGATACAGAGAAGAAGACCAGTGCTGAAAATTGTGTCGAAAGAATACCTTCCTAGTTAAGAGGGAGTGTTGATGTATATGTAACTTCGGAATGTATTCTTATATGTATTTTATATATTGTAACCCGATGTTTATTCCGGGATGTTTCTATTATGTATTTGAGTCATATTGTCTTACCCCGATGTTCTGATCGGGAGGATTATTAATGTAAACAAGTCTTGTCAAGTCATTAGGTAAGTCCCCACAGTTTCGGGGCACTTGGGTTATTATACACTAATTAAGGTGTAGGTTCGAGTAAGTAATTGTAAGTTAAGCCTACATGGTTGAGTGCACTTCAAGTCAACGGAAGAATATAAATAGAGAGTGAGATTCTCTCTATTTATCACTTGTGAATTACATCACTTGCTCTCTCAAGTGTGGCGCACCTTTGGAGAAGGAAATACTTTGGCTTGACAGAAGACAGAAGGATGTCGTTGTGTTGGGAGGTCATCTTATTGTTTTGGGTTTCATATCTTGTGGTGATACTATCTTAGAGGAAGTTGAGGGGTTTTCTCCATTTATGGTTTCCCCTATCAAAACTCTCTGTGTCTCTTGTCGCATGTGATGTGCTTATGTTATTGATGTGCTTGTTATTCTCTTAGTGAAAAGATCTTAACATAATGCTAGCTTAAATGTTGAAAAACTAACAAATCACACCCAAGGTTGTGGAAGGTGAACCACAAGGTAACAGCATAACCACTTTAAGCAAGAGAGTTAGCTTCTCTGTTTCTAGAGAGGGATCTCTCATAGATTTTTAGAAGGGATAGATACAAAAAGAAAATAAAATTCATATGTGTGGATGAAACATGGTAAGGGTACATTGGGCTATGGAGTCACAATTATCAAGAAACACAAAGAATTTTGCATGGGAAATGTCTTCGAAGGCAAGGTAATACTTCAGTTGCGGTTAATATGTTTTTGGTCTGGTGATAAGGAAGAAATGATGGTGGTCCATTAACGCAGAGCACCAAATAGATGAATTTTTCATTAACTTTGGTAGAAATTACTTGTGAATATCTGAAATGATAGCCAGAGCATAACCAAGTATGAATTCTGAAAGCTATCACACACTTATATCAGATATAAAAAGAAAATATAATGGAAATATTTACAAGAAGGAAATGCACATAAAGAAGAGAAATCACAGACTGTAGCTAAGAAATATACATGAATATTTGCATTGAAAGGCTAGCATTCGGCTCTGTCATTTTATCATAGGAATATCTATATTTACACAACCCTGAAACTCATGGGTTCTAGCCCTTTCTTCCTATGTTGAGTGTATACTTATAGTGTCTTAGACCCCCGATACCAACCTCAAAACATGGTCAAAAATAGTTACAACTTGAAAAAAAAATTCTAACATACTCCAACGTGGCACATTTTCCACGATTTACATAAAACAAAACATATGGGGGGTAATGTGTATGCTACATTTAAACAATAATGTATCCTCAGGATTCTGGATTACTTGATCATTCTACAGCTGTCTCTTTGATCCTCGTCATGCTTAGGCATGTCTATTTATGCACCTTGTATTTACTTTTCCTGTAATTTTCAACTATCTTCCAGTGATCAACAACTTTGGTTACTGAAACAAATCTCCATCCTTGATCTGTAACTTTCACCAATATGGAGCGTCCATTCGTGGTTTCCATATCCTCACCAAAAATTCTTCTTCTTCAAACTTTTAAATGGAGGAATCACTATCGTTCGTTACTCTGGAACATACCTTATCTCGGTTGTCGAAATGTGGGATCCCTTTAATATTTTGTTAAATCGAAAACTATATTTCTTCGTGCACCTTCAATTAGTGAAATCATCCTGAATCATTGATTTAAACCAATATTTCATCTTAACCATTTAAAGGTGTTGGATTTACCCAATTTCGCCAATTTTCACTATGACTTTCTCCACGCTACCCAATTTCGCCAATTTTCACTATGACTTTCTCCACGCAAGTTCAATCAGTGGAATCAATTTCAACCGCAAATATATCCTTGATTAGATATCATCCATCCAAGCTTGTCAATCTTTAATCAATTTCCCAGATAGGGAATGTTTCTTCTTCCGTGTAAATAGGATCCACGAAATTCATTTCCGCCATTGATTTATCCCCAACTTAATCTCCACCATTGAAACATGCACTCCTTTTAAATCGTTTCACAGATTTGAAAAGTTAATTTTCATAATGTTGTTGGATCTAAAGAATCAATCCCCATCATGGATCTAAGATTAGGGGTCATCAGGACCATTGAAATATGTGGGGTCTACCTATTTATGCATATCGATTGGACTCCTTAACGCGTGCACATGTTACCTTTTCCGCATCATTGATCTTCGCCATAAAATTTCCCCGTCGTTGATCTGAGATGAAGCTTTGGGCTGGAGGAAATCGAAAATTGGGATCTCGACTTTTTATAGCCAAGAATTCATATTTCTTCCTTTCCACTTCTGCATTTGGTAGAAAACAGAACGCGGATATTCTAATTTCCTTCATAAAACTTTTCTTCTTCCGCCTCCATCTCTCCACTTCCGCCTTTCACGGAAAAAGGACTGCGAAAAATGAACTTACAATTTTCTTTGGAGCTCGGTTTTGACTTTCCCACTTCTTCCTTTCCACATCCGTAATTTTCATTCTGCACCGTCAATCTATGCGGGAGCTCTCTGAACCATCAAATCCTAAATGTGGAAATCAAAAAACATGTTTCCCACTTTTTCACTTCGAAACTTCACTCTTTTCATTTTTTCCTTTTTGCTTCCGCATTTTTTTGGAAAGCGGAAATTGAAACTTCAACTTTTTCATAACCAAAAGCTCAAGTTTTCTTCTTCCTCATTTTCACTTTCGCCTTTAGTGGAAAGAAGACTTCAAAAAGCGTACTTTCAACTTTTTTGTAACTAAAAACTTGGACTTTTTGTTTTTCAATCTCTACCTCCTTATTCACTTTCGCACAATTTATCCTTAGCAAAAGCACTCTAAGTCGTCAATCCTATAGATCACGGAAAGTGAAAATCGGGACTTGAAATTTCCTATGGCTGAAAATTAGGCTTTCCTACTTTTTGATCTTTTTCCTTTGCTCCTTTTAGCACTGTTTATCTACATGGGATTTGTCCTGACCATTGGATCTAGAGGATCGTGGAAGGCGGAAGTAGGACTTTGAACTTTCAAGATTTAAACTTTTTTACCTTCTATAACTTCCGATCTCCGCCATTTGCTAGGCCGTTGATTTTAGGGAAAGAGTTGTGATCTATCGGATCCTGGATCGCAAAAGGAAGAAGTCGGGATTTCACTTTTCATAACCAAATTTTTACTTCTTCCACACTTTCGCTCCCGATTTTCCTTGGTCGGAATTGATTTTCTAGCCTTTGATATTTTCCATGATGCATCCAGACCGTCTATTTCCTGTTACTATTCAAATAAGGGAGGATTCCTTTGTTTACATGCATTTCAAGGCCTTTGTTTATAAATTTCCTTTCAAACACCTAAATACCTTCATCAACAACTTTTGGAGATTCTATGATATGAAAATGTACACACCTTAACACCGTTTTATACCTCTCCAACTATTTAGCACAAAAACAGTGCTAACAAGTGGCTCCAACTAGGTATGCTATCGTCCCTGTGAGTTAGCAAAGAACCCCAGAGACTACGTGCAAAATCCATTGGGCGGCTCCCACTATTTCTTGAAATCCCCAACATGCTCTGAAAACAAAAACTAAAATGATGCTGAAACAAACTAAAAAATTACTAAAATAAATGCTCTCCATGTCGATCTTATTCATACCTACCTACCCTACTTTTTAAGCATTAATGCTCATTCAAGTAAATTCTGAATTCTAGCGAATCCAATCAAGAAAATGGTCCCATAAACAAACTTTCTCCTCATCCTTGATCACAAACAGAGATGGAAGAATTAATGGCAAAAGGTTATGATAAAGAAATTGGTCTTTATTGTAAATACATAACCAGCCATTACCACTACAAAGCTTCTCCATGTATTTTTCCACTGGATCATGACAACCTACAAAAATTTATGTTACACCATGATGGAAATCTAGATAGAGTTAGCTTTCCTTTTAACAACATGGCATGATGAGTGACAACTAATGTGTGTTAGCTTTCATAAGGTAGTTTTCCATTTAACACGATCACATTGTCGTCAAGCACATTGTACCGTGTTGGAAATCTAGCTGGAGTTAGCTTTCATCCTTAAATCGTTGCACAGTGAGTGAAATCTAATGTGTGTAAGCTTTCATAGTGTATTTTTCCATCTAGCACAACCACATTGTTATCAATCACAATGCACCATGATAGAAATCTAGCTAGAGTTGGTTTCCATTCTTAAAACATTGCACGGTGAGTAAAGCTAATGTATGTTAATCTTCATAAAGTATTTTTCGATCTAACACACCCACATTGTCATCAAATACATTACACCATGATGGAAATCTAGCTGGAGTTAGCTTTCCTTCTAACAACATGGCACTATAAGGGAAAGCTTATGTGTGTTAGCTCATTACACCATGATGGAAATCTAGCTGGAGTAAGCTTTCATTTTAACAACATGGCACGATGAGTGAAAACTAATGTGTGTTAGTTTTCATGAGGTAGGTTTCTGTGTAACACAACTACATTGTCATCAATCATATTGGATTGTGTTGGAAATCTAGCTGAAGTTAGATTTCATCCTTAAATTGTTGCATGGTGAGTGAAATCGAATGTGTGTAAACTTTCATAGTGTATTTTTTCATCTAGCACAGCCACATTGTCATCAATCACAATGCACCATGATGGAAATCTAGCTGGATTTAGCTTTTGTTCTTAAAACATTACATGGTGAGTAAAAGCTAATGTGTGTTAGTTTTCATAAAGTAGTTTTCCATCTAACACTGCCACATTGTCATCAAATACATTACACCATGATGGAAATCTAGTTGGAGTTAGCTTTCCTTCTAACATGGCACTACGAGTGAAATCTTATGTGTTAGCTCATTACACCATTATGAAAATATAGTTGGAGTTAGCTTTCCCTTTAACAACATGGCATGATGAGTGAACTTATCATTACCAAGTGGTTTTTTCATTATGCCAATATTTGCTCTGTTGTAGGACAATAATAAAGGCAAATGTCTTGATTGTCAACCAACTATCTAATGTAATTGTGATGAACTTCAATATGCTTAGTTATGGCATGATAGACTAAAATTTTTGCCATTTTGAGAGCACTCTGATTGTCGCAGAAAAGTGAGGTTATCACTGCTTGGTCAAGTTGAATATCGACAAATTTTCTTCATAACCACATTGCCTCACAACCTGTACTGAAGTCTTCCTTGCATTTTTGTCAATGGAGGATAAGGCAACTATAGGTTGTAGATTACTTTGCCATGAAATTACCTTCCTAAACCAAGAGTGAACACATAACCTGTTTCTGAATTCCTTGTATCAACTGATCCAATCTAATTGAATTCAATATGCTCTGCTAGCATGGAGTCAACAGATCTCTAATATAGAATGCCAAAGTCAAGGGTCCGTTTGAATATTGACGGACTCATTTTGCAACTTGCTAATGTAACTCTTCGGTATTATACATGAGTTGAGAAAGAGACAAAGAACTAAAAATATATATATATGATTGGGTGGTAGTAAGATAAATCAAACTACTAACCAATTTCCAATACAATGACTCATTGACTAGTGGTGAGTCCATGTAAGTTGAGAGTTTTATGCCAACTTCCATAGGTGTAGATGTAGGATTACATTTAGTCATTCTAAATTTTTTGAAGAGTGCTTTGGCATACTTGACTTGTGATAAAAAGATAGTGTGCTTAGATTTCAAAAATTCTACACCTAAACAATAATGAAGCAGGCTTTAATCAGTAATTTCAAAAATAGATCAAATATCAAATTTCACCTGTTGAATCTTGTTGGCACTTCTTTTGGTGATGGGAAGACCATCAACATAGAAAAAATAAGATCAATATATCAATGTCACTATTTTTGACATAGCAAGTGGGTTCATAATAGGTTTTTATAACTCTAGAATCTCTAAGATATTGATCAAGTTTGAAATACTAGGCTTGAGGAGCCTGCTTGAGTCCATACAAGGACTTTACCAACCAACAAACCAGATGTTTCTTTCCAAAAAAATGAAACCCTTGCGGTTACATCAAGGCACTTTTAACATCCATCTGTATATCTTCCATCCAGAATGAGCGGAAATGGAGATAACTAGTCGAAAAGTTACCATTTTGGCTGTGGGGGAAAAGGTTTCTTCACAGTCCACCTCTTCATCTTGTGCATATCCTTTGGTGACAATACAAGCTTTGTATTTTTCTAAAGAACCATCTAGTTTATATTTGACTTTAAAAATCCATTTACAACCAAGTGCTTTCTTCCCTAGAGGCAATGTTGACAATACCCAAGTCTTGTTTTTCATCTATGCATCATATTTCACTTTCATGGAAGCCTCTGATTCAAGTTTTCCATTGGATTCTTCAAATGTGCCAGGTTCAAATACCTGACACAAAAACAACAGAAGTTAGAGAAAAATTTATCTGCTCACTGCCTTGCACAATTTTTTTCCTCAATCGTGTAGTCTTTCCTTCCAGTGCCTTTGGCAACTCATCTTCTCAATATCCTTCCATCATGGTATAATAATACTTCCATTTCCTTTTTTGTCCCTCTTGTTCTTGTTGTGAAGATCAAGAATCGCTCTTTGTTGTGAAAATTGAGAATCCCCCTCTTCTTCACCAAACCCCTCCTTGGAACTTGACTCCTATGATGTTTCCAACTCTAAGTCCTATTTGATTTCAACACCATAACTTGTTCTTGAATGGGAAACAATTTCCCATACACTACTTAGTACTATCCATAGATTTACCATCATCACAAAAGAATGATATTTTCTCATCTACAACATCTCTATTAAACACAATTTTGTTCGTAGAAACATCCAGTTATTCATTAGGAACATTTTTCCTTGGGAATATTTGCAAAAGCAATACAACTGCAAATACGAAAATCTCTTACAAAATGTTTTCGCCTAACCATGAATCCTTAGGAGTGATATCCTACAAATAATTATAAGGAGTTTTTTTAAGGATGTAAACCATAACATTCACTGGTTTTTCCCAGTATGGCTATGGTACATTCTCACTGTGCACCATGCACTTTGCCATCTCCACAACTATCTTATTCCTCCTTTCCATGACTCCATTTTGTTGTGGAGTGTATGGAGTGGTATACCGCCTATGTATACCTTCCCTTTTGCAATATTCTTTGAACTAAGTTGAAACAAACTCACCTCCATTATCATATCCTAAAGCTTTCAGTTGTTTACTTGTTTGTTTCTCTACCAAAGCTTTTCATGTTACAAAATTTGAACAACAATTTGACTTATTATTTATAAAACAAACCGTAATTTTACTTTAATAGTCATCAAGAAGTAATAGGAAATACTTATCTCCATATATTGTAAGTGTTTTCATTGGACCATGCAAATCAACATGTACTAGGTCCAAAACGCATTTGGCTTTCCATGTTTTATTGTCAGTATCAAATGAAAGCCAATGTTGTTTTCATAACTGACAACCTGCACATATCTCTAAAAATCCTCCACATACCTCTAACAATCCTGAATGGATGGAAGACCATCCACCATATTAGTCTTGTTAAGTACAAATAAATATTGATAACTTAGGTGTCCATAACTTTCATGCCAGAGTACATTTGTATTCTCTTCCACAACTGGTGCATGT
Organism: Pseudotsuga menziesii; assembly: GCA_001517045.1. Classification (NCBI taxonomy): domain Eukaryota; kingdom Viridiplantae; phylum Streptophyta; class Pinopsida; order Pinales; family Pinaceae; genus Pseudotsuga; species Pseudotsuga menziesii. Next base: position 53,224 of record LPNX010723122.1, on the reverse strand, counting down.
GCCTTTGTTGTTTTTAGAATCAACCAGTCTATACAACCCTTTTTCACCAATACAAACTATAGTCACCTTGTTATCATGAGTGTAGTGACCATATATTTGCTTCCTTGAAAATTTACAAAAATATTAGGGTTCCTAGTTATCTCACTAATAGACGAGATTTTTGCTCATGTTAGGAACATATCAAACATTTTTGAAAGTATAACTTAAAGTATTGTTCAGTATGACATGAACAACCTCACATCCTCTAACATAGTGAGTCCATCCATCACCCAAAGCAATAGATTCACTATTACTCTTATCTTCAATGAAATCAACATACCAGTTTCTGTGACACTTGTAGTGGTGAGATGCACCTGAGTCGAATACCAGGCTATAGACTTACTTGATTGATTATGTAATGCCACAAATGTGAAATCACCCACTGATTCTTCTTCACCTCTTCCGGCAACATTTGCATGCCCTGATTTCATTTGACCACATGCCAAGTCATATTGTTTTTTTGGCAATATCTCTTGAAGTGTCCAGGCTTATTGCAATAATAACATCTAAATTTGTTCTCTTTGATACATTGCTAGCATTTTTGTTTTGTCTTTGCCTTTGAACTTCGCACTTAATGCACACATTATAGTGGATGGATTTAATGATTCTATCTAATCTAGCCTCCTCTCCTATTGTACAAAAAAGTGTTAATAACTTCTCAAATGTAAGTTGTTGGTTCTTCCCAAGTAGATGTAAGGACTCAACAAATGAATCAAAGGATGGCGGAAAACTTCGCATCAACAAAGCAACCATATCCTCATCATCCACCGGCTTCTTAATAGCAAAAAAATGATCATTAAGATCCTTCAAATGCAATAAATATTTAGAGACTGGTCCTCCATCCTGTAACTTGGTGGAAACGTTAAAACAAAAGATTTTTAAAATACAATGACCACCCAACTTATGATGCTTGATACTTATTTTGGAGATTTGTCCACAATATAGGTGCTACAATGGAATTTCTTACTTCTGGAACTAATGTGTCTACCACTGACAGTTTGAGAAGCATAAGTGCCTCTTTATGTCTTTTATCATAGTTTTTAGGATAATTTGTTGGTCTGTATTCTTTACCTAAGATCATAGTGGAAAAAATCGCCGATTTTTTGGCGATGTCCCGAAAAATCGCAATTTTTTCTGGCTATCAATTTTTTGGCCCAAAAAAATCCTGATTTTTAAAAAAATCAGACATTGGGAAAAACCAGAAAAAAAATATCGGGAAAATCGGCAAAAATCAGCAAAAAAACAGGAAAATCGGGGAAAAAACTGGCAAAAAATTGAGAAAATCGGGAAAGATCAAGAAAAAACAGGAAAATTTGGCAAATAGGGGAAAATCAATAAGCTAATTTTGACCCTATTGAAGTACAAAATTTGCATTTTTAATGCTTGTCGCGGTTTGCCGATTTTTTCGCCGATGTTGCTGAGAAGATGTTTTCTAGACCCTCACTGATTTTTTGCTGATGCCAATTTTTTCCACTATGCCTAAGATGGTTTGTTCAAGATATCTAAATTCAATAATGGTTAGTATCTTATGACTCCAGAAACTATAATTCTCTCCAATCAATTTTTCACACTTCGGAAAGAGTAAATGATGCTGACTAGCCATTACTAATACAAATCGAACAGTGAAGACTACAATTTAGCACAGGCTTACTACCATTGAGAGTACTCCATCCAATCAGTTTAGTAAACCTCCTTCATGTTGATAGTAGCTTTTAATTTCCACGCAGTGGCTGGGAAATACTTCCACTCTCCAATTTGCAGCATGTCATCATTCCTTCACACAGTAGTTTCATGGTCAAGACCAAGGTGGTGGCTAATCCTCGATGAGCTTACTTTTATCATGTGGATACACCACAAGATCATAGTTGTTGGCCCAATGAAAACTCCTCATTTTAGTAGCATATCAGGTCACAACAGGTCTGAATCAATATTACAGTAAGCAGATTTTGTAAAGTTAAAAGTCTACCATCAATATTAGAAATTTTAGAAAATGCAGAACATGGTCAAGATTTACCCATGCTTTCATATCTTTTAATATGCACCATGAGAGTCATACACCAGCAGCATACATGCAGATTTAACCATGATTCTAGTGACTACAGGTGCCATGATCTCTTAGCGGATCATGTAAATTGCATCACAGAGATGTAATCACATATAGAGACCATAAAAAAGGAGATAAAATTAATTTGATCTAAGAATGACTTTGGCATGGTAGGTAGGTCTCGTTACGGTACTAAGGGTATTTTGAGAAAACAGATCTCACCGTAGCCTGGCTTCTCAAGTTTATTTCTACATTGTCACTGTAGACAGACATAAAAGAAAGAAAGCAAAGAAATAGTACAGGTTCAACATCAAATTTTGTAAAAGGTACAAGGTTGTGAGGGAAAGATGGCATTGTGAAAGGAAGGAAAACCAGATGGCATTGAATCTGCTAGGTGGTATTGTACAACAAGTTTAATATTTCTAGAATTAAATGGTGTTTTTGGGATAAATGATAATAAGCTAGGAAACATGAACACCTCTAGAAATTCTATGTTGCTTTGTGACGTGTACCTGCGATTTTGAAGTTAGTGTTTTTTGTTAGATATGATCCTCTAGGAATAGAATGATTTTCATAACAGAAGTATTTAATGAAACTTGATTAGCAAGTGATTGTGTGTGCGACAGAAGTTGTTTTTGATCTGAGGAATTTCAGAATAGTCAAATCTAGAGTGTGTTGTTGTTATTTAAATTGTTACAATAGTAAGGTTGTCAATCACCAAGTCTTAGCAATAAGTAGTAAAATCAGATGCCCTTAAGCCCAATATAACCATGGAAAACAATGCTCAAGAGATATAGCACAATGAGATGTTCAAACAAATAAATCATGCAAATGTCAGCCTCAACCACTGGAAAACCAACAGATAACCAATAATTCCGCCTACTGTGCATTAACAGCTCACAGTCTGGACTCTGAGCCATGCAAAGGGTCGATGGATTAAACAACAACATCAAACCCTGCAAACAGACTTGCCAAAGAACAACTTGGCCTCATACATTAGTGATTGAACAAGTGAAAGAAACAATAACAAAACAGTGATAGAGCTCAAATGTAACAAAGGGAAAGAAAAACACAAGGCAGAGACACTCAACCAAACAGCAATTCCTACCCATCAACCAAAAACAATGCATTAAAAGGGAAACATAGAGGAAGGTATGATTCTACCTTTATCCAAACATAGCTTAACACACAATTTGGATGCAGTTCCAAACTTTTCAATAGCCAATAGTCAGTCAACAAAAACACTTACAACCCAGGCTAACAGTCATGGCCAAGAAAGCACTTAACTGAATGTGCAAAGGTTTGAGCTCTCAACTCCTCAAAACCAAAATGCAAGAAGATGCTACAAGGGAGAGAGAAGGCTAGGTTATGAAAAGCACTTATCAAAAATCAACCATCAGATCTCTCACCAATGAACCTGATCAAACATAGTACACCCACTACCCCCATGCAACGTTAAATGCTATTCACTAGGGCCAATACAGAGGTGGACAAGTGGTAATCCCAAACACCAATAGCCAAACACCCAAATCCCAAGGATGGCTTGGCAGGGCTAATCATGTCCAAGATCAAACTTCCAAAACCTAGTTTCTCAAAGCCAGTCATTCCAATGATTTTTATAACTTCCATGGGGTTAACACTAGTTAGGAACTTACAAGAGCACACATAAGACAAGATATCAGCAAGCTACTGCAGATTTAAATGAGATGAGTGCCAATTTGACATTATTCACTGTATATCTGAATCGTACTAGTCATCCTAAAGTATTTAATTGCAGAGCTCTGAACTGATTTAAAGATTAGAGCAAGAATATCTTGCATATACAGTTGAACACAACAAACTGTATATAGATAGCAATGTTATTCATTCCTCAATCAGTGCTAGGTAAGCTACTGCATAAAACCAACTTATTGTTACAAAAATTGCAGAAAATAGTCAACAACGCAGGGACTAGGGAAAATAGATGGAAATTTTACAGAAATAGAAATTTGTATAGCACATGAAGAAAACAAAAGTAGATATAGGTACCTGCAATAGTGCTCCAACATCCGGCTTCTCCTTTAAACCATCGAGAATATTAGTTAGTTGTGACCTAAATCACCATACTGTACAAAAATATGTTGTGTGAAATTAGTTACAATTCAAAAATGAAGAATAATATTGCATTTTCAGAAGAAACATGAGCAAAATATGACATGTTATACTTTAGTGCAAATTTTTACTTCCATTTACAGTATGTCAATAATCAGTATTGGATGTTGTAGGTTATGGTAACAATGGCCTTATAGCTAGTTGTTACCGGGAAAACTAGCAGGGTATCCCAGTAAGCATGTAAGAAGGATGTGACCCAAATTTCAATTTCACCTCAGTCACAATCCCTGTGACTCTTTGGAGTGTCGTAACCTCCAAGGGGAGAGCCCTTCTGCAATACACTTGGACAAGAGACTGTGTCTTCTATGCAAAAATATTAGTGACCAAATTAGAGACCAGTGCCTTTATGAAGTTAAAAGAGGAATGAATAAGACATACTATATAAAAATATGAATCTTGTAAATGCAAATCAGCATATCAATTTCATTCACTAATACTTTCATTCATGATAAGCAAGTGACCAATTCCAACTTTAGATCATGCCTATATCATTCAACAAGTGTATGGTCTTATTCATTTAAGTGTAAGCACAAGTATAGCAGTAGCAAAATAGAGGACAAGAAAGTGTATTAGCACAATAATACAATGTATTTGAAATATCCAAACTTGAGGTACTTATCTTCTAGAAAGCAGATCACTCATTCATGCTTGTCATACATTCAATGTGGTATTAAATACTTGCAAAAATCAGTCCATTTATGACAGTGCATATAGCAATGTTCCATTAGCAAGCATTTCATCATTCATTCACACAAAATGGGCAGCACGTATCTGTCTCTGAAGTCTGAAAAATAGTATTTAAAGTATGTTAATAAAATGAGTACTTTGGCATGTACAATCAGTATTAATTTCAGACCTCAATCAGCTAGAGGTCATCATCTCCTGCTCATGTCTTCAAAGGTATGTCAGTCATCAAGCACCTAGTTTGCTTGTCATCATATTACAGCTTTGTCATGTCACATGTCTAAGTCAATTAATCACTGATGCCATTGTCCCAGTCACATCACTATTATGTACAGACTGTGTCAAGTCATCAAGAAGTATTCCTAAGCATTCAAGTCATCTAAGTATGCTCAATACAATGCTACTCATGAACTCATGCCCAATCATCCAAAAGATCTGCTGATGGAACCCAATCACATTTTCCCTAGGCACACTCAATGAGTGCCCCCAAAACCCTGTCATAGGCTGCTATAGAATCAGCCCTCAAGTCTGCTCTAAAACTCACTAAAATATGACTTCAAGAAGAGCACAAAAGAGCGCAGTCAAATAAGCTTTCTAAACTCATTCAATTGCAACTTTTTTACAATCAATCACTCTAGCATTAAGAAAGTCAACTTCATGTTTAGGCTGTAACGTATCAAATCATAGGTTAATGTCGAAACAACTCACTATTCCTGTCTTCTTCACTTTGGTAGCTTCAGTATGTCTCAATACAAATGTCAAAGTGGCTTGATTTATATAAATAGACCTAAGTTATATTGCACTTTACACATTTTCAAAACTTGTTACAAGAACTTTAACTTACTTGTCTTCAATCCATCCAATTGACATATTTTGCTGCTACCTTTTATCTGGGTTACAAAGCTTCAATACTTAGATGATCTTCAGATGCCTAAGATCTGACTTGTGTCTGAGTTTGGTCTACTTCAAGGCTGAAAGAAGGATTTTAGACTTAAATGGTACATTGGTTGTCTATTTAAATGCCTCCACATCAGATTGTTGTTGTTGTGAGTATGTTACTACGGCTACCTCAGAGCTAATGCATACCCAAAATTTCAGAGTCCTATACACACTAAAAATGTCTAATAAATCAAACATGTGGCTGTCCTCTTCTCCACCCGAATTATGCCTCAGTAAACAGTTTGAAAATCAGAGCTCAAAACCGAATTTTGGATGAGTGATGAATGAGGATGTTGGCCTCACATTTATACATTTTTTTCTTAAAATATTTTACTGAGCCAACCTGCCCTTTATTGAATTTTTTAATTTTCTTTTGTTTGGCCAGCTTACCCAAAAAGGTGGGGTACACCAACTTCAAAACTTCATCTCTTCAACTATAAGGAATTAGGAGATGCTCCATGTATCACTGGAAAGGGCTTAACAAGGACTATATCCCTATGATGAGCTTATTTGCAATTTACTGGTGTAGTACCCTTAAATTCTTCAATTTGTTCAATACATCAAAATCCTCATAAGGATGTCAAAAAACAAGCCATAAACCAATTCAAGTCAAAGGGTTAACAACCAAGGCAAAGGGATTCAATGGACATCATCAAAAGCATTAGGGATTCAATGGCCTTCACACCATAGACCTCATATCAACAAGGAGGAGGACTCCACCATATACTCATGAAATCAAGGGTATCAACAAGAATATCACACCCATCAACATATACAGGTGCATCATAACAAATGAACCACATCTCAAGGACATGTCATGTATGAGGAGGGCTCCACCATCATCTCAACCATACAAGAAGACCTATAAGGGTCAAGTCCATCATGCCACAAATTGTGTGGGTCCCAAGCCACAAGTAACCACATGCAAGAAGATCATGTCCAAGGGTTTCATATCAAGAAGGATAAGGACTTTAATGGACATCTTCAAGGATAAATACAATACATGTGGCCAACATATGCAAATGCCATTCTCCATCATATGCAAGGGTGTAATTCCATCCAGACAAGTGTAGGGTTCCAAGACCCAAGTCAATGTCTTTGTCATTAAGTCTTTGTCCTAGTTATTTACTGAGTTTTCCATGTCATCAACAACCTCAACAAACTTCCCCTTTGTCATTGATGGCAACACCTCTTTAAATACTCTCCCCCTTTGACATTAATGACAAGGGGTCAAATAAAAGCCTCACAATATCCAAAAAAGAGTTATATTTTTGAAAACTCCTGCCCTCCCTATCATGTAGACTTCATTTACTGCTCTCTCCTTGAGATCTTGTTGGTCTTGCTACTAGCTGCTCTTCTCAAGACATTTAATTTGTTTCTTCATTGGTCAGACTTTCCAACTTATTGTGGGGTAATAGAGAAAAAGGCCCTTCCTATATTTTATGTTATGTGTTGGTTCTTAGGCATTGTGATTCCTTCAGGTGTGCACTGTGTAGTCATCCCATTTTGAGTTCTAATTTTTGGATTCAATGTAGAGTCCACAGTTATGTTGCCAATACTTCTTTGTACAAAATACTACAATTCCCCCACTTGCAATACAAGGAAGAAATGTTAGGAAGAGAAATGGGTGTACTCCCATACATCAAGAGATAAAGAAGGCTCAACAGTCTATTTGGACAACCTAAAGCTTGTGGAATTTGTTTCAGAAAACCATCTTTGGGATCCAACCACATGGTCAGTTGTTTCCCTTGAGCCTTGGACTAACTGATGGGTAGGGAGGAATCATATAGCAAAAAGAATTGACATATTTCTGCATACTCCCATTGGTTGTCAGATAACTTTATTCTTGAATCTTAGCTTTTTTTCCTTGGGGAAAAAAAAACTTTATTCTTGAATCTAAAATTTGTTTAAGTTGAGGGTCTAACCGATGGCCAATTTAGTTTGGAAATTTGAGTAGATTCAGCACCAAATTTTTTTCTTTTCAAATTACTTATGGATCTATCATCCTGACTTGATAGACAAAATAGAAGAACGATGGATTGGACCTCCTCCAGGTCAAAGGAACAAAAATGTTTGTAATGGCCCAGGCCCCAAAGGGGATGGAGTTGTAATCAAATATTCAGAATCAGGGGTTGTTGTAGGAATTCACAGGAAAGGGTTGTTGTAGGACCCTCTTAGGACAACCCAATAGAAATAAACACCTTTTACTCTCAGATGGGAGACTTTGTGAGGATCAGGAGGAAATTAGAAGGCAAGCAGAATTCCATTTGAAGGCCTGCTTTTGGAAGAAGCAATTGATTAGTAAGAAAATGAATATGCACTCCTGTATCATTATACCCCACTGAGAGATTTGATTAGGAAGAAACCAAGTTGGTTGTCTCATATTCCCTCGCTGGTTAGAGAGGACAACAACCTGCTTCTTGATTCAGTTTATGAAGTTCAATTAGCTCGTTTATTGATGAAGAAGGACAAAGTTCCTAGATCAGATGGCTTCCTAACTGAATTCTTCCAGGAAAATCATGAGATCATCAAGGAGGCTCTGATAGAAGTGGTAGAAGAATCAAGAAGTCCTAAGAGAGTTTTCAAATATCTTAATAATACCTTTTTATTTCTAATTCCAAATTCCAATATAAGAAAATGTTAACTCCTTGGATGCCTTTTAAGTGAATTTTCCTCTATAAAATGGTCTATAAGGTAATTTCTAGGGTCATGGAAATCAAATAAAATACATTCTACCTAAAATAATTTTAGAAACCCTGCAAGACTTCAGGAAAAGAGATTCTGGAATGAGCTTATTCATTCATTGCTTTCCAGGAAAAGGGAAGGAATGATATGGCCAAAGCTAAGTTGCACAAAACATGTACTAGTTTAACGTGTAGAAATGCAGTTACACAACCCATATATATATAATTTAAATAACACATTATCTTGTAATAAAATAAGAATGATAATTTAATTTGTAGGGAGGTTTAGAAACAAATTAGAGATTAATCTGTCTTCATTTACTATAGATTAGGGATTTTTAAACTTCCTGTCAGTACCACACCCTTCATGGGCACTTGGATATTTTCGAGAAGTTTTTGAGGTGTTTCCAAGTTTCCAGTACTAGTACATGGGCAATTTAGGAGTTTCGTGCAATATAGGACTGAAGTCTATAATAGGGTTATTGGACTTCCATCAACAAGGTGCTTCAAAATTTCAATTTCTCAATGTACTGGAGGCTTTGGATGAAATTTGTTTACTCTCCTCACATAGATTTTCCATAAAGATCAATGGTTCAATGGTTTTCTAGCTATCTTATTTAAAGCCCAAAGGAATCTTCAACAAGGAAACCTGCCACAAGAGGTTAACTGGATTGGTGAAAGCAGGGGATTGTCTTAGCCCCCAGCAGGGTTTAGATTTCACAAAAGTGGCTAGTTTTCCTTCACAAGGGTGGAATTAAAGGTAGTAGAACCATCATGGCCATTTAGTCAGGCTAGCTGGCTTGAAAGTAGGGGATTGTCTTAGGCCCCCACCCCACCAGGTTTCAGATTTTACAAAAGGAAACAGGTGATAACCGTAGGTTTTTGGGATTAAGAATCTTAGATGATTCCTCTAGAAGAATTCTCAACCCTTCAAGGAGACCCTTCTCCCTATCTCTCTATAATTATGGCCAAGGCTCATGGAAAAGCATTAGAGGATGCTTAAAACAGAGGGGGGCTTCACAAGTTGAAAGTGTCCTCACTTTCTCCACCAATCTCCCATCTACAAAATGCATATGATACCGTGTTTGGCCAAGAAACCTCTCCATCATGAAGCCTATGAAATAAAGGAAAACGTCTTATAGTATAAAGTAGCATCCGGGGAAAGGATTAATGCTTAGAAATATGAGATATATTTATTCAATTATAATGGTAAAAAACAAAGAATTTCATTGCTGTTGGGATGCAACAAAGAACCTCTTCTAGGGAAAGACCAAAAAGAATTTATGGAAACAATTACTGGATAGAATCACAAAAGGTTGTCAAGCTGGAAAGGAAAGTAGCTATCTTGGAGAGGCAGACTCAATTGTTAAAATCAGTCCTCCAAGCTATGACAAATTATCCCTTCTCAATCCTTAAAGTTCCTAAAAGTATACAATACTCACTAAATTCTATTTTGAAGGAGTTTCTTGGCAAGCCATAGATATAAAAGGTCAAGAAAATCCTTTTCCTGTCCTGGAGAAAAGTTTGCCTACCCAAGTCCTGAGGTGGTGTTAGACATAGATGATGTAACTAGGAAATCTTTGCTTTTGGAAGTATATAGGTTTGCAGAGGAGCTGGTAGACTATTCCAGTGATCACTCACAACGGATCACTCAGCTGGTGGTTATGGTGCCTTGACTGTGGTTCTCACTCACAACGGATCTTCTGTCTGCCGGTAAACTAGTCTTTTTTTACTGTTATTTTTTTCCTTTTACTGGAAAAATGGCAAAAGAGGAGCTGGTAGACTATTCCAGTGATCATCTAGAGGAGGGTGTTTTTTGGGTTGGGACATGTGTAAGCGTTTTGGATGAGGTGGGGGCTCCTCCTCCTCCATGGGTTGAAATTTATCCAGTGATTATGTTTTCACCTGCCCACAGTGAGGAGGTTTTCTCTCCATCTAAACTGTTACTCTCTTCACCTTCCCCTTTTTCAAATTCCAGAGGTAATTCTGTTTTTTCCTGGCGAGGGCACTGGCGATGTTATTGTACTAGTAAGATAGGGTTTATGGATCCAACTTTGCCGAAGGGGAACTCTTTTGCAAGTGCCCAGGATTTTGGAGATGCATTAAAGGGACCGTCTGTAATGGGGGTCATGAGCAGCATAGAGAAACCCTTGGTGTTTACCGACAGTGAATCTCGGAGGGTGGAGGAGCTAGCCCTCATGTGCTAAGATCCACATGGTTCAAAATCAACACCATGAGCATCACATGCATCTAGCTATAATATCAATACCATGTTGTTGTAGTTGTTATTAGTAACAATGCTAATTTAGTTTTTACAGTATTATTATATCGATAGTTTCATCAGAATAGGCGGTACATGAAAGGTTTTCTATGGATGTTAGCATATTTCATTCTTAGTGATTATTTAAAATTTTGTGGCTACCTATATAAAGTTTTACATTAATTTGAAGGACAGTCTAAAATTCAATTGATTTGGACAGTAAAAAAATCATAATCTATGCTAAAGCTAGCTGCTAAGTAGATTTTGGTTGAACTTGAAACATGCACTTGTTAGTGTCTTGTTGCTTGTTAGCTATTTCAGATGTAAAAGATGTATCCTGCAGCTGTGTCTATGACATGTATTGTAAAATGAAAATGTGGCTGGCATGAATATGATTTGTGTTGAAGTCCATATAGACACTTGTATATTACTTCAAATATTGTTGGTGATTGCTCTGGAAAACGCTTTTGTATCTCTCAAGTGGAAGAGGGAAATCCCCAGCCTGCCGCACCTTTTCAACAAGTTGAATATTGATGTTGGAAGTCATAAGCCAATGTCAATGTGAGTGGGAATTGATTATGTTACGGCATAACAAACCTGAATACAATGTTGATGTGATTATAATAACCGAGGCATACAATCATTGGCTACTTGATGAGTCACAATATGTTTACTAAAGATTTTATCATATTTGAGGTAGATAAGGGTCATCCTGATATTACCATTCTTTGCATGTTCATTTTGTTTGCTTTTTTTTCAAGACATTTTGCATGTGAATTTTCAATACCACAAACATGGTTTTGGAAAATCCTTTTGCTATTATTAATTTATTTTTGGTTCAGGTAACTATTACCCTTAGTCATATGGTGCTGCAGCTACAGTTGCTAGTCAAGGCTTCCAGACAGACAATGATCCAAATAATACAACTGTAAGTGGATGTCTTACTGTACTACTATGAGGATTTTTAAGGTGCATGTTTTTTTTAATCACTTTTCAACTTTCATGCAGATATTTGTTGGTGGGTTAGATCCAAATGCAACGAACAAAAGGCTCTTCACAAAAGGCTTAGATATTATTATTATTACTTATTCTTTAATTACATTCATTCATAGTAACAGAGCATAATGCATGCAATCACTATAAACACATCATCAAGATACATCAAAAGCACATAGACAAGAGCAGAACAGTCTTCCATTGCTTTAATAGGCATCATCACATTACAGCACGGATCTCCATCATCCCTACGGGTTATCCAAACCCTACCGCCATTGAATACTTCTAATCCTAGCACCCCTGAATCAAAAACTACATTTTATGTATTTCTAAAGAAAAACATTCAGATCCAATCCAGAAGGATTGAGAAAACAAAACCTGCCTAACCTTGGTCTTTGCCGTCAAGAAGCTTGATTTAGACAATCGGGCGGCAGGTGGAAACGAATATTATATAGCAAGCCAAATTGGGTGGGTTATTTAAGGGAAAACCAGTACGAATTAGAGTGAAAAGATCAGGCCAATTCATTGAAGTATGGTTTAGAAAGAAAGAGTATTCCATTGTCACTATCATCCCTGCAGTCAAATTTTGGTACAACCAATCTTTTTTCATCAATGGTGTATTCATCTATTGGCGGGCACCTTAATTTACAAATCAGTTGAAATTTTAGCAAATCAGTTTGAATATTTAAAATGCATATGAATATGAATAAGCTGAACAAAATATTGTTATAGAAGATTGAGAAAATACCTAAAACATTCATCGTGACTAGAATGCAACACAACCTCATCTGTGAAAGTCCATTTATGAAAAATCAGTGAAATCGACCCCTAAGGAGATGCAAATCGATCCCCACGTGCTATGAGGTGAATTTTTCCAGCCCGTGACTGAAATTCCCGACCTAATCGAGCAATTTCTCTTCGCAGCAAATGGGCAAAAACCGTGATTTCGTTGTCATCGGTGAGTATAGCCACTAAATTTTCAAAGATATTTGTCAAATCTGAAAATTAAGTTTAAGGTATTTTTTTTTAATTTATAGATGTGCTTAGAATGAGTTATGTTTGAGTGATTCAATTTATCATTTTTATAGATATGAAAATTATTGTATGTTGATTTGAAAAAAAAATTATAAAATTAATTAATTATTTTTTTTGTAATTATGGAAGTTATTTTAAATGGTTATGTTATTTTTGTGACCATTTATTGAACTTATGTGAATATTTGCATAGGGGAAAACCACAATTTTTAGTCGCTCTACTAGGGTTTCAGCTCACACGTTAGGGTTCTCGGGTTCACCTCTGCTGCAAACACCATGCAGACCACTGATGGTGGTTCCCAACCGCCCTCCCCCTCTGCGGTCCCTCCTGAAAATCGAATCTTTCACGCGTCTGGTTCCCAACCGCCCTCCTCTTCGCCTTTCAAAAGAGAGTCTCCATATACATGAAGTTGTCAAACACCATTTTCAAAAGCAAACTTCATGAGGATGATGATGAAGAGAGGTTGTTAATCGATGAGTTGTTGCTCATAATGAGTTGTTGCCGCAAGGTAGGAAAATTTGTTTGAGAAGGCCACTAGGGATTAGGGCTTGTCTGTAACAACAATAAGAAATGATGATGTTTCCAAAGGTAATCTAGGACCAATTGTTTTTGGTGGGGTTCTTCGTAATGATCAAGGCCATATTACGCTTCAAATGTATTATGGATATCTAGGAGTCGACAACAACTATGTTGTCGAACTAAAAGATCTGGCTCAAGGGCTCAGGATTACCATTAATAATGTATATTGTTAGGTAATAGTTGAAGGGGACTCTTAGGTACATCTGGTGGTTTACGTATCAACTAGAATACAAAGTGGAATATCTATATATATATATCAATCAACATGAAGAAAATATAGCCATATATGTTCACAAACTCTGCTCAACTTAATCTCTGGCATCTCCCTTGTAAAGTGTCATTTGATTGATGTCTGGCAACTCCAATGTTTGAACAAACTGAAACATCCATGTTCCCAACTCTGTGTGTAATAAATTTGAATAAAGAAACAATCAAGCATTCAAATTCAGGAAAATCCAAACACTACGGAATATCAATTTGAAATAACAAATCCTGAAAACTGAAACCAGCCTAGCAATTGGAAGTCATTAGACATTAAATAGTGGGTTAAGACTGGAGCATTAATAAGCATTTCTAATGAAGACCAGAGATGATAGTATACAGGAAAATCTGTGCTGGCAGCTTTATAGACTCTAAATTAAATAAGATGTATTAAATAATAAAATTAAATAAGATAAATTTATTCATATTGCTCAGCCTCACCCTTTTGTGCAACATAAGCATGGATAGGAGGTGTGATGATTGAATTGACTTGCCTTGAAGCTAAATTTGAAACATCTTGCTTTTTTGGAGAAGGCAGCACTGGTGCAGTCATGCTCTATAGCTTTTGTTCTAGGATGGATGTCATGCAGCATATCGATAACATGAAAGCAGCACTGGTGCAGTCACACTCTCTAGCTTCTGTTCTAGGATGGATATCATGTAGCACATCGATAACATGGGCTCAAGGAAGACTACGCCAAAGCTACCAGTGCCATTTTAGTATGTGGGACTTGTATCTTTGATATTTCACCCTTGTCTTGAATAATAACGAGATATTTTCATGTCTTGAAACTATAGCATTCGTTCTTGGGCATATGAATAACATTGGATCGAGGAAGACTACGCCAGAGCTGCCAGTACAATTTCAGTATGTGGGACTTGTATCTTTGATATTTTACACTTGTCTTGGATGATAATGAGTTATTTCATATCTCAAAAATTATAGCATTCCCTCTTGACCACCTATTCGTGGAAGTTGTTTATCAAATTGAAATATATTTCAAGCAATGCACATACTAGCCTTTGGAATCAAAATTAACTTGGATAATAGAAAACATGTAGTTGGCACCAAATTCATCTTAGATGATAGAAAACTTACGGCTCTAGACGATGAAATCCCACAAATAAGCCGACGAATGGCACATTTCATAGTCGGAGCACAATTTTTCACACAAACATCTTTAGCAGCTTCTAGCTTTAAATCTCCATGTTTCCCTCAGTGCCGCTTTGCTCATAAACCGTCTGGACTTCCTGTAGCTCCTGAACTAAAGTTAATGTAGCAGCTGCCCTAATCCTGGAATTTGCAAAGGAGAGGTTTCTGTACACATCCATGTGTAACTCTGGTTGAACAGGGCCAGCGTCTTTCCCGTGTGGAGAGTTACACCAGAAATCTCAGGTTTGTAAGCTTCATCAACACATACATTCTGAGCATAACCCGAAATCATTGATGTCCAAGATACCAGATTCCTTTCAAGAATTTCATCAAAGACTTTGGAAGCCTCGTCAACCAAGCAATTCTATGCATATCCCACAATCATTGATGTCTAGGAGACCACATTTCATTCAGGAATTTTATCAAACAGGTCAAGAGCCTCATTAACATACCCCTTCTGTGCATATCCTGCAATCATAGCATTCCATGTGACAACATCTCGTCTAAGCAATTTTTCAAACACATAACGTGCGGTGTTGATCTTCCCATATTTTGTATACATGTAAATAAGGGAATTCCCCACAAAAACTTTAGAATGAAACCCACTTCTAGTTATCTCTTCATGAACCTCTACCACTGCTTCCAAGTGAGTACATGCTGGGAGAAGGCTAGATAGAGTGAATTGATTGGGGAGAATACCTGTTCCTTGCATTTGATTGAAAAGTCTCAACACTTCTTTTCCATGGCTAGCACTAGAGTAAGCTACAATCATGACACTCCATGAGACCACATTTTGCTCATGCATTTCCTCCAGAAACCTGTGACCATCGATTAAATTCCCACACTTGGCATACACCCTTAGGAGTTTATTGGGCAGAGCCTTGTCAGTGCAATTAAATTTGAAATAAATTTGGATGATGTGAGCATGGACCAGCTTGACCTCCGACAGAGATCTGTTAATGAGGCATACCTGCAAGAGAGATTGATAAGCAGAGAAATATACTTGTTCGTCCAACAAATGCAAAATGCACATGGCTTCTTTTAATTGCCTTTGTTTACACGCCATCTCACATTGTTCTTCACTCAGGTTAGCATTCTTCACCATCATAAGGACTTTCAGTTCCGTCGGGTGACTGCCTACCTGGTAAAATTTCAAAGGTTGAGTAACTACAGGATGATTAAACTCCAGAAGATAACGAAGAAGGGATATGATAGACCAGCAGATCTCTTTTGACCACCAGGATTATGGGTTTTTTTAAGCACTTAAAAACAACTTAATATTATAAAACAAAGTTGACCACCAGGATTATGGGTTTTTTTTAAGCACTTAAAAACAACTTTATATTATAAAACAAATTTGTATCAATGAACTACATTTTTATTTTTCGGAAGAATAGAGTTCTTATTATAATCCAAAATAAATTACCACCTTGATAAAACATCATATTTATATTTTATTCTCCCAACACTATTTTGACATTTTTATAGGTTCTATAGTAAACAATATATCATAACAACGATAACCAAGCAAGAAATATGCCACCCAAAAAACAATCTATTAGTAAACAAAGTTTACTAGATGAACAAATTCTAAATCAAAAGAACCTTAATCTATCTGATTGTACAGGAATTTCATCTCTGAGCTCTTTAAAATAAATATTTCCATCCAATTCACTGATTCCTTTCTTTGAAAGTCTATCTGCTTCATCATTTCATTCTCCATAGATATGCTAAAAAGTAATGTGTGAGAACTCACATATCAACTTTTTAACATTTCCCATCCAATTTTCCAACAACAAAAAGTAAAGTGCAGTTACCCCTCTAGCCCAATCTGTAATAGCTTTTGAATCACCAACCATCATAATAGAAGCGAGTCCCATTCTCCTAACAAACCAAAGAAGTCCCCGTAAGGCAACTAGCTCCGCTCTTGTATTAGTTCCCTTTCCAACCCCAAAGATGTTCCTTTTATGGAGTTCTTCCACCAGTATTTAAGATAACCTATAATATTCACATAAACCAATAAAAAGATAAAATCCAATAAATACTTGAGTACATCGGTCGACATCCCAACAGATCGAATGGTTAATAATGGGGAAAGACTTCAAAAAACTACTCCAAATAGATGAAATAAACTCATTCTGATCCCCATCTATATCCCATATAGAATTAGTTAATCTTTGTTGATTTGCAAAATTATGAAAGGCATCCCTTTGCTTTTGTCTCCATGTTTCTTTTTTTTGTTTCAATTTTTTATTCTTTCTTTATCTCAAGCATAAGAAGCTTTTCTTTTCTCCTAGATGAAAAGTAATCTTCATCCACTTCCCCTATTATCATTCGAATTTATTCATCAATCTTGAGAATCTCCTTTTCATTTTCTATTTTAAGTAGCAAGCTTCTAATTAACGAAAGATAGTTTACAAGGAAACTATAAATAATTTATGGAGTGATTGGATTTTTTTTTCACTTAGAAAAACACAATTCCTGTTATTCATGAAGAATCAAGGAATCCTCAATTACATAAAATGTCAAATAGTGATACTTGAACCCAAGTGGGGAGTGATTGGATTATTATAATTATAGAGATAGAGAGAGGTTTTTTATGAAAAATGTAAAGTGTATAACGTAGATGAAAAATAATATAGAAGGATAAATTACACATGAGGAGGAGATAGTGTATAATGAGTGTGTGTATGTGTGTTGATTTCATCTATTTCATCATTATTGTCAATGTCATTAATTTAGATGGCATGCATGAACTTGCATTTCATCTTGTCTATTGGGCATATGGCCTTAGGGCACCTTTATGGCTACCGTCAACCTTAAGCCAAATTGTATACATAATATGGTTGTTCATGGTAATCATAAGAACAATGGTGTTGTGAGGCTCCTTGGATTTTTTTTCCATAGGTCAAGTACAAGGGAATAAAATTCCTCTCGATGAGACACCCATTGATGTCATTGTTGAGTATGAAGATGTATGGGTATCATACATAATATATACATTGCATAAGCACATTGTTGGTGGGATGTTTCCAAAGGCCATGAAAAGGACTTGAATTAAAGATGTATTGAAGCCATTTGGGTGGCACAACCATAGGGTTTAAATCCTAATTGCATTGTATCGACATTGTTTCTAAGGGCCCTTGGATTTGTGGGGATACCCTTATCTTGTTCTCTTCATGAATTAAAGGTTTTTCTAATGACCATATAAATTAGTTATCTTTCCCTATGTATGTGGATTTCTATGAGAATAGGAAGGGAATAATACCAAAATTAAATGAGGAAGGTGAAATGTGGAAAGGAAATAGCAGGCCAAGCCTGTTTTGGAAATGATTTGCATTGTTGGGTTACCCTAAAGGAAGAAGGGAAGGAAGGGAAGGTGCTTGCTAATATTATATTATGGAAGAAGGAAGGATTAGAAAAGGAAGAGAAAAACAAGGGTACATAGCAATAAAGGAAACCTTTTATGGGGACATCCATGGTAAGGAAGATTGGAAAAATCAAAAGAGGACACCATAGGGGTTGGATAAATGAAGAAGGTATGCTAAATAGATGTTAAGGGGGCACATAACATAGGATAAAAGGACACAATAATTCATTAATACTATAGGCACATTATTAAACCCAAAAGGAACCACCAAAAACCCATAATTCTCAAATCAAAATGTAAAAGCAGTTTTCATGATATTTTCATCCTTTATTTATAGATGATCATACCCCAATCATAGATCAATATTAAAAAACATTATGGCCCCTTTAATATGATAAAAATCCATAGATATAAGGAAATGGATATTGGTTATATATGGTGGCCTTAATCATTCAACTCTATGTAATCTATACACAACATCTGGGATCCATCCTTCTTCCTCACAAAGATAATCGGTGTTCCCCGAGGTGACACGCTAGGTTGGATCAACTCTAAATACAAGAAATTCTTCATATGCATATGCAACTAATGAAATTCAAGCATGGGCATTGAACAAGGGAACTTATATGGTCTTTGGTTCAACAAATAACACCAAATCACAATTGGGAGGAAGCCAATGCAACTCTTCAAGAAAAACATCTGGAAATTCTGACAAGATGGGATACTGAGTCAAAACTATGCCACCACAATATGCATCTAGTAGCCCTTCTTGGGACTTATTTTCGACTACAATAATGATACAAATTACAAGGATACAACCATGTTTGTCCCTCTCAATACCTTTTCCTTCCCTTCATCATCTAAGGAATGAAGTAACTTTCTTATGTAATATAGCACAACCGAATGCACATCCAACCAATCCATGCCTATGATTACATCATAAGATCCCATTGTTTTCTAACACTGGGCTATTTGAGTCACATGCACTCCAATATCCAAATCCATCAATACACCCCCCTACTTGACTCCTGAGGTCATCTCAATGATGTTAAAATCATATTTCCTAATAGCCACCAAGCCACATCTATACAATGCATTTGGTAAAATAAATCTCTCAGATGTGTTTCTTGGATCAATTAAAATAGAAAGAGTAACATCCTTTCTTTTACTTGTGATCTCCAAGGATGTTAACTAGTTCACATGGTTGTTCATTGTTATATGGGTTTGGTGAGCTCTCCCAACATCTCCCACCGTGTTCTAATTCTTAATGAATCGATCTCCAGTGATCTCCCTTTGTAAAATTTCTCAAAATGGGTCACTCCACATGTCCAACGACCTCCTTTTAAAATATGTTCAATGTGTTCTCGGTTGGGAAAGATTAGTTCAAGCACTACTCTACTGAGTATGTTGAGGGAAATAATTGTAACGTTGTATGATAAGTATGAATGGTGGTTAATTACACCTTGGTTGGTTCTTTACACATAGGAATGCCGAACTTTTGATCTTCCATTTGACAACTAGATCAACTATAGGGGCACGATATTCAATATATTTTATTCATTTCAAATTGAAAGGGGTTTTGAGCATTAGGACCACCACCAATGAAGTTGTCCAGATGTTAATTGGTGTTAAATCAAAGTGATATTTTCAATATATGGATGTATTGAAATCCGAGCTTATCATGCATAAAATACTTAGTGATGGATCAAATTGATCATCCCCACATTTTAAGGTAGATAATCGATAACAAACACCAGCCAAATGACACTTTACAAGGGATAGAGTTTAAGAAAATATTGGATAGGATTTATGTTGCTAAAGAGTAGTGATCCTTTCTCATAATAATGCACACTCTACAACCTACAACCTTCCATATTATCTAGTTTCATATCATCTCTCAGCATTATCCACTATGACTATCGGGGATGAATCTCCCAACCACTCTTTATTTTTATTCAAGATAAAGTTTTGTATCTTAGTTGTGAGGATCAATCCTCACTAATTAAAGAAAGTTTGGAATTTAGAGCCCTAGATTCATGGCGAGGATGGTTGAATAATATGGTGGGAAAACTCTAAATGCTCAACACAAATCAAACTCACTCTACTAAGAAAATAACAATAATGGGCCAGAGATCCAATTAAAAACAATTGTATTGTGGATAGGCTTTTGGACTTACATCATTCACATGCCCTTTAAGGTTACAATGCGAAAGGACACCTAATCAAGCTCCTAATACCACAATACCTCTAGATATGGGACTTTTCTATGGGGACTATACTATTCCACTCTAGTCCTTAATGCCTCCATTTGTTATATATATATATATATATATATGGTTTCTTGTTAATATAAATCGTAAAAGATTAGGGCTTGGTTGAGCCCAATCTTTCCATTTATTGTCTTTGCAAGTCCACCATATCCACCCACAACTCATAACCAAATCTAGTGTTGAAAGAGTTCATCTCATGGCCACTATGGTATATAATGTGCACAATGTGTTGATATAATAAATAACACACATGTATGTAAAAAAACATTTAGACATTCCCACAATCAATGTGGGATAAAGATATAAAGGTCGTCAAAGGCAATATTAAGCCTAAATATTAATGTGCATCGAAAAGTAAAAATTTTGGGAGCTTGACGATAGGATCAACAACAACGTTTTAGAGATTCAACGAGAGAGGTGTCAAGGGCTTATCCTCCAGGTGCTCTCATTGTTGATACTGTGATAGATAATCGTTCATCGATGACCAAATCGAGTCTATGAGGCCTATACACATCCGTTGGAAATTTCATAGATCAATTATGTTGCTCATTTTTAGATATAGGTCTTGAGACCAATTCTCCATGTGTCCTTCAATGACTCTTTTATGCAAGTTAAAGCTCACCGTAAAATCTAATCCAGGGCTCAGATTGATCTTTATGTGAATTTAATCTTACATTTAATTGTAATTTTTTTGTTACGAATGGGCATGCTTCCTTTATGAGTGAATGAAGAGCTAGTTTGGCTCTGGGTGAGTGGTTCGTTTGAAACTTGTTTCCTTTGTATGGCCTTCCAATGGCTAGGGGACACCACTATAAATTGAAAAACAAAGGAAAAATGTCCCAAATTCACTTTGGGTTACTTCATTGGTGTCCATGGGCTCAAACCTTCCATAACCATACATGATTTCTATATAGGTGATCTCTTTAGTCAACACTGGCCCCATGTTTCCTTTTATAATTTACTTATTTCAAAGAGAAAATTAAGCCATCACACTCAATTCCTTTTATACTTTCATATTTTTAATATGACACATGGACCCTGCTTTACCCATTTGCATTCGTGAAAGAGACTAGATATGTAGGCTAGGTTATGCTATTGTATGCACTTGGGGGTTATTATTAAGACATGTAGATGGCCCTTTAGACTTTGATCCGATTATTCCCCTCAAGAAGAGTATGATCAATTTTCAATATCCATGTGGGCCTTCAAGTCCCTCAACTCACAATATTTCTCAATGGACCACTTTCCAAGGGATCTACAACCTTCATTGTCTCCCCTTAAAATATTGGGAAATGATTACCAAACATGATCTCATACAAAACTGCTAAGAAATATTCACACAAATTTACTACTATGCTTGGTTTTATATCAAAACTAGACATTTAACCATATTTTTCAATAACAAAAACCATATGATGTGGTTTGTTCTAGAAATGATCACAGACAAAGACATGGCCATCTGCATTTATGAGACCTGTACAAGATGCCATTAAGGCAATTCTTTTCATTGGAGCATGCCACAATTTCTTTGTGTAGTAAAACATCAAGGAACTAACATAAATAGATGTTCATCACTTGCTAATTCATGGAAATAATCTTTGTAAACACAAATTTTAGGACTCCCTTCCATGATGCATTTTTGGGGACAATATCTTTTATGAAAAACATATCTTTTTAATGTGTTTTCTCTGCATTCTTTGTGTCACCATGCTCTTTTCCCATCTTCATTGCATAGAGCATCAAGTTGGACATCGAGGCCAACCTTGTATTATACTTCAAGCAGTCAAGGTGTATCATTGTACAACATACAACAACTTTTTCTAGAACTTAACTCAATGGGGTCATTGAGCAACATGGTGGCTCTAAATTGATTCCCTTGGCCTCGAGCAGGTGGTTTAAAAATTTATGTCAAATAAGTGTATACCATATACCATCAAACATATAAGGATCCACATTAGAGAGAGAGACGAGGTTGAGATGCATTGTGCACATTATACTTGGTTGTCAGCTCACACGACACGTGATTAGGAGCTGGATTGGGTGATGAGCCCAATGTGGTTTGGGTTTTGGAACTTAACTTGGATGGTATAACATGGGAGGTACTAAAGCATGGTTTACTTGTGAAATAATATAGAGATTGGCTAAGAACTAGTTTAAGTAGGAAATATGTGGTGCTTGGTACCAATTGGGGGTTCCCATTGGAATGGAGGACATTGTTGATTCATGGTAGGAAAACAACAATTTTTAAAATTTGTTCTTCGTTAAGAAACCCTTATTGTTGATATTTCTACAGATTTGTAGACTCAGAAAGATCAATACAAATGTAATTGTTCCTTGAGAAATATGGGCACATATCTTGGTTGATTTATGGGTAGATCCATTGCATTAAATTCAACTATTTAATGCTGATCCCAAAAGTGTGGGTTTGTTAACCATGTCAAATAGGGCATCTTGATATATTTAGTTTTCCTCAAGGGTGGATATCCTTTTAAATTGAGACCTATATCATGAGCCCTATATTGAGGCTGAACATGCCCATGGTTAGCTGCAATAATTTATAACTATAATAGGATCACCACATGAACTTCTTCATCAAAAGGCAGAAATGGAGAAGTCAAGTAACATTCCATATTGCTTGTAGATTCGGGACGCCACATAGTCATCATCTTCATCATCATCCTTGTCATCATCACCATATTAAATAAATTCACATACATAAAACATTATTGCCATTATCAATGGTATTAAATAAATTCACATATATAAAATATCATTACCATCATCATCATCACTCCAAAATTACAATTTATATACCTAAATTCTAGTAATGAAAAATAAAAAATATTTGGCCTTCTAAAACCTACATGTAAAAAGCACAATAAAAACAAAAATACTAAAAATAACATTAAAATAAAAATTAATAAAAATAAAACAAAATCATAAAAAAAAACACAAAATCATAAAAAAAACTCAAAATCAAAATGCACCACAAAGAATAAAACCTCAAAATGCACAATAAAGAACAAAACCTCTGCCCAGTATGCAAGCCGACTGCCATCCCTCCCCGAATTCTCTTCCTTTGCTCATGAGTTCTGCGGTATAGCTAATAATACTCTGCCTTGATTTCTGCATGCCCAACAGCTCCTCATACCTCCCTAACTAACAATTATGTGGCATAGCTAAGAATACTCCATGTAACTGAATCGCCAGGACAAACGGTGACTGAGAACATGTCATGCCCTAGCACCGACATGCTAACACAACACATAGAACTCACAATGAAAAAGAGTTGAGAACCCACGGTGATAGAGAGCTGAAGTGTTGAAGAGGACCAATTTATTCAAATCTAGATCGAGCCTAATTAGGTAATATTTATTGAGAATGCATGCCATGTATTTGAAGTAATGTCTAAAAAAAATTGAATACTACCTAAATAGTTTCTAGAGTTAATGAAGATTGCAACTTTTACTGATGTAATTTCTCTCTGCGCTATCCATACAATTGAGTGAACAATACTCAAAGCTTGGTCAAAATTTATCGTGAATGCTGTCAGTCATGAATCATGAATGCTATCAGTCCCCAATCGTGAATGCTGTCAAGAATCGTGATTTGTGAATCATGAATAATTTTTTCGAGCTCTCCCATACTGCAAACATTACATGCATCATGAGATTACTGGAGTCCCCAATAATGGATGTGATCAGATTGCAACACTTGAAGGGATTCCTCTAAGGAGGCTTATTACCAACTCTTTAGAGTCCAAAACATGTCGATCATGTCGGTGTTGTTGGTGCTATAAGTAGGATCCTTTACAACAGAACGTTGGCTGCCATTTCTTCCATAGTTTTCCTTCAATCAGAAAGTTTGCAAAGGCACATATTTCAGGGTAGTAGCCATAAATCTCTAGGATGCAACGTCCAGACCTAGATTGCATAACAGTTCAACAATCCTCGGCACAGATTAATACTCAAGATGCAACGATCCCTCTCAAAGAAGAAGCTAACTACTGAAACAATGGGTAAATGCTAAACCTTGCTGAGAAGCCTCCCAAGGATATTGGCACTACCCTAATGAAGCATGAATATAGCGGGACATTTTTCCAAAAACTTGTCTTAGCTGATCCATACTCTGCAATACACACTGATTTGACCACCCTGCAAGGTTATCCCAAGGATGCAATTCCTCTAGTGTTGGAGACATCTACCATCATACACACTCTTTCGGTCAAATTGGCCTAGTTAAACCACTATCCTAAGTTTAATTGACATCAGTGGAGCATTAATTGCCATCATCCCAGTCATACCCACGCCTACCTACAGTCAAGGAGGCTAACTTAGCCTTCCCTACAGTCAAGGAGGCTAACTGGAGCACTCCAGTTGTGATCTGTGTGACATTAATGCACCTAATTGCTAATTGGTGGTTACTTTCAGTTCAACCAATCAGTTACAGTCAGTTAAGGTGCCTCCATTCATTAAATATATTATTTAATGATTATTTATTATTATTTAATGAACTGGAGTGAACAAGGCGCCTTCACCAACTTCTGATGGTCAGTTCAGCTTCAGTTAACCTCATCAGGGTTTATTGGAGTCATGCAGTACTAGCACTTGATGATTGGATTGCTATGAGATGTGTTTGATCTCCTTCAGTTGAGATTCAGTCATTTATTGCACTCCAACTTTAGTTAGGGTTTGGTGAGTCAATTAGGGTTTTGGTCAAGTGGTTAACTGAGTGAGATTGCATGGCAAAGAGTCAATTAAGCTAGACTCACTCATTGAATTTGAATTGTCTTCTTAGGTATTCGAATTCTTCATGGAGTTAAGCCATTGCTATGCATGGAAATTGTAATCCTTTATTGTTTATATAATATACAGAGAGGAAACCTATTTGGTATTCCAGTTATTTCCAATTCATGAGTATTTGTTAATAATTCTTTGATGATTTTGATTCCTAGTTCCTATATCATGTGCAATAATTAATATGGTATCAGAGCTACGGCAGGACGAAGATCAATCTCTCAAAAACAAGATTTTTGACAGATTTCTCCATGAAATGTGAGCAATAGCTCAATTTTTTATTTTGCCCTTTATGTTTTGATTTTCAGGTTTCTACGGGTGAAGCATTCGCTACAAGCAAATCCAAATGGCCTCCTTAGTACCTCTATTGACTCCATACAATTTCCACACATGGAAACTCAAAATGGAGCATCAGCTAAAAGGAAAAGGACTCCATAGAGTCACCATGGACACTGAACCGGAGCCTAGATCTGCCATAGAAAAATCAAGATTCTTGAACAAGAAGGATGAAGCCTTCGGTTTCTTATGCCTCTCTATTTCCGATGATCTTCTCTTCCATCTTACGGATCTGAATACACCGAAATAAATATGGGACAAATTGGAATCTCTGTATGGAAAGCATGATGACATGAGAGTTTATCAACTCGAAAATGAAATCATGTCTCTCCAACCTTCCAATTTCGAGACTCTGAATGATTTCTTTACAAAGTTCAAGCATACAGTTTTTCTCTTGAAGCCATGCAAAGTGGAGAAGGAAGATGATCAGTTCATCCTAGCCATCCTCTCCAAACTCGGGGCTGATTATTCAGTTTTTGTTTCTACATTCCATGCAGGGAAGCTCACAACTCCCAAATGGAAGATGCCTACACTCGATGCCTTCATTGAGTCCCTAACTAGTGAACATGACAAGCTTGTCCAGATGGGGATCATCCAATCTTCCTGTGACCAAGCCCTCCATGTCACAGGGCCCAAAGATGTGAAGGGTAAAGGAAAGTAGCAGAAAAATAAGAAAACTAAATTTGATACTCCAAAGCCTAGACTTGAAAATCAGCAGCATGATGAATCTTCCGGTTCAAGGAAGAACAAAGGAAAAGGGCACAATGGGAAAGAAAGAGTCAGGTGTTCTTACTGCGGGAAGGGTTTTCACCCTGAACATGTCTGCATGAAGAAAAATCTTGATGAAGCAACCTCTCTTCTTGAAAGGAATCACATCAATCTTCCGGAGAGCTTTCGAAGGAGAGATCACCAAGATCGGGAACCACAGCATGAGAAAGGTCATGCCCTCATGGCAAGCACTTTGAAGTCAAAATCACTGTTGATTGATAGTGGAGCTTCGAATCACATGATGGCTGAAAAAGACTCCTTTTCATCCTTGGAGACCAGCAAATCCATCCCCATCCACTTGGGAGATGACTCCACCATCATTTCCAAAGGACAAGGTACTGTAAATCTAGAAAATGGTTCTTTTCTAATGTTTTGTATGTACCATCTGTTGCAGCAAATCTTCTTAGTGTCTATCAGATGACACATAAAGGAATGCCTAAGAGAGTCTCTTTCAGCCCAAATGATGTTGAGATAACAGAAATTTCATCCGGGAAACTCATTGCAAAAGGCCATGCAAATCATCATGCAAAAGCCTATGAGTTCTCTCACTTTGTTGCGGATGAAAAGCCCACCGCTTTGCTAACTCATGGAAATGAGGTTAGTAGGTTGTGGCATGAAAGTTTTGGCCATATTAATTTCAAATATTTGCAGCAATTACAGAAAAATTCCATGGTTGAAGGCCTCCCAGTCATCAAGGCAACCACGGGAGTCTGCAAGGGCTGTGTGATTTGAAAACATCCTGAGCACAAGTTCGATCGGGGGAAGGCAAACCGAGCTACAAGCATATTGGGGCTGATACATTCTGATATCAGTGTTCCAATTCCTATCACATACATGAATGGATCAAGGTACCTCCTTACCTTTATTGATGATTTTTCTAGGTATACATGGGTTTTCTTTCTCAAAAAGAAATCAGAGGTATGTGAAAAAATTTCTGAATTGAAGGCCTTGATCGAAAATGCCTCTGGGCTTAAGATCAAGATATTGAGATCTGATAATGGAGGGGAGTATGTCAGTAATGAGTTGCTGTACATTCTCTCCCAAATTGGTATTCAGGTCCAACATTCAATTCCCTACACCCCCCAGCAGAACGAAGTAGCGGAAAGGAAGAACCGGTCTCTCAAAGAAATGACCACCTGTATGTTGGAGTCAAAGAAGCTTGCTGCAAATTTGTGGGCTGAAGCCATGCATGCTGCAGCATACATTCAGAACAGAGTGCCACATTCATCAGTGAAAAGAAAGAATCATTTCAAAGCATACTTTGGACACAAGCCAGATGTGTCGAACCTACGGGTGTTTGGGTCCACTGCATGGGCCCGAATTCCGCTTGATAAAAGAAGGGCTTTGCAACCGCAGAGCATAGAATGTATGTTTATTGGATATCCTAATGAATATAAAGGATTCAATCTACTGGATATCAATACCAAACAGATCATCATCGAGAGAAGTGTCAATTTCGATGAGCCTCTTCAGGAGGTGGAATTAGTGGAGGAGAAAACTGCTGAAATTCCTTCCTATTCCACTGAATATTTGGATGATGAAATTAGAGATGATGACTCTGATTTGGATCCTCTGATTTCTAATATCAGTGTACAGCAAACATCAGATACTGAATCAAAACCTGAAGTGCAAACTCATCTTCCTACATGGGCCCGACAGACACTCTCCTTCGCAGGAGACAACATTGGAAATCCGGATGATCCAAGGAGAACCCGGTCTGATTTCCAAAGAGCAGGTATTGCACTCTCTTGTTTTGTTATTTTTCTTTCCGAAACTTGCTATTTTATGATTATTTCAGATCCAAAATCCTACTACCATGCTCGGAAGGATCCGAGATGGCAAGTTGCCATGGATGAAGAGATGAATTCTCTTCAGAAAAACACTACTTGGGAGCTAGTTTCTCTTCCTCCGGGAAGGAAATTGGTTCAATGCTAGTGGATGTTTTGGACAAAGGTTGCTGCTGATGGAAGCACCTGAAAATATAAGGCAAGACTGGTAGCAAAAGGTTTCTCTCAGGTCCAAGGAGTGGACTACCATGAAACCTTTGCACTGGTTGCAAAAATGGACTCCATCCGCCTTGTTTTGGCTATTTCCGCATCCAAGCACTGGGAGGTGCATCACATGGATGTTAAGTCAGCCTTTCTGCATGGAGATATTCATGAGGAGATATACATGAAGCATCCTGAAGGCTACATCACTGATCCATATTTGGTTTGCAAGCTAAAGAAGTCACTATATGGGTTAAAACAGGCCCCAAGAGAGTGGTATTCCAAGATGGATGCCTTCCTTCTCTCGCAAAACTTTCATAGATGTAGATCAGATCCAAATGTGTATTTACAGCAGCATGACGGTCATATTATTATTATTGTTTTATATGTTTATGACTTACTGATCACAGGTAGCACAATTGCCTCCATTTCAGCCATCAAAACTGCTCTCCACAATGCCTTTGAAATGAGTGATTTGGGGCTTCTAAAACAATTTTTGGGGCTCGAAATCGAGCAAAATTCTGATGGGATTATGGTCACTCAGTAAAAATAAATTTCAGACCTGTTAGTCAAGTTTAACATGGCTGAATGTAGGCCTGCACCATTCCCTTTCCTTTCAGGGATCATCCTTGAAGAAGGAAAAAGCACACCTCCCATGGACTGCACTATCTATCGACAGTTGATTGGTAGCTTGTTGTACTTGACACATTCTAGGCCTGATATTTGTTATTCCATGAATGTTGTATCAAGATACATGCAGCAGACTCATGATCTTCATTGGAAGGCATCCAAGCGGATCCTCTAGTACATTCAGGGAACCAGGACCTACGGCATTCACTATGCTGCAAACTCCGAGCTAGAGCTGGTTGGATACACAGATTCCGATTGGGCGGGTGATTCTATTGATCGGAAGTCAACTTCTGGATATGTATTCATGTTTGGTGGTGGCCCTATTTTCTGGTCAAGCAAAAAGCAGGCTGCCATAGCACTATCTTCAGCAGAGGCCGAGTATCGAGGAGAGGTGAATGCTTGCATCCAAGCAGTTTGGTTGCAAGGCATTCTTTCAGAGTTTGATCTTGGTAGTACTTTGTCCACTATTCTCTTCTGTGACAACTAGAGTGCTATTAAGATATCCATGGATCCAGTTACCAGGAAGAGGATCAAACATGTAGAGATTCACATGCACTACATCAGGGAGCTAGTGCATGACAGGACCATCATTCTGCAATACTACCCGACTGATGAGCAGATTGCAGACATCTTCACCAAGATCTTTCCAGAAAAGAAGTTCACTTACCTCCATTCACTGTTGGGGGTGATTTCATCAGGGTGATCCAGACTACTTTCAATGTTCAGCTTGAGGGGGGGGTTTCCCACTGGGTTTTCCCTCTTTTCCTCACTTAGTTTGTTTTGAGCATTGTTTCAGTTGCTTTATTGTACAGGGTGACCTATGGCCTTTGTTTCCAGGGCCCTAGCATTTTATGCATCTATGTTTTCTAACTCTTCCTGAGTATATCTTAAGGGGGGGTGTTGGAGACATCTACCATCATACACACTCTTTCGGTCAAATTGGCCTAGTTAAACCACTATCCTAAGTTTAATTGACATCAGTGGAGCATTAATTTCCATCATCCCAGTCATACCCACGCCTACCTACAGTCAAGGAGGCTAACTTAGCCTTCCCTACAGTCAAGGAGGCTAACTGGAGCACTCCAGGGGTGATTTGTGTGACATTAATGCACCTAATTGCTAACTGGTGGTTACTTTCAGTTCAACCAATCAGTTACAGTCAGTTAAGTTGCCTCCATTCATTAAATATATTATTTAATGATTATTTATTATTATTTAATGAACTGGAGTGAACAAGGCGCCTTGGGACTTGTGGTTGTTTTCATGCCCATATATATTACTCTCGTGCTGTCTTTGCCCACAATCATCCCAAAATTAGAAATGAATGTTGTTTTAAGGCTGTTTGAGGCCACAAACAAACCCAGAATTGCCCTTAGTGCTGTAAAAATGGTATAGAATTTGTCCCTCTACATACCCAGAAACCTTGAGAACAACCCAGAACTCTTCATGAAAACTGAAGGTAAACACCCTACGCAAACAAGGGGGTAACACAACATAAATCTTGTCTTCTATTATTATTGTTGTTTGCTTCTATTTTTTATATTTTTCAAACATAACAATTGTCATCAACAAACCGTAACAGAAAACATCAACCATGAAATGAAACAGGGCATCATGACCAAGGAGTTGTAATATACAGTCAACAGTTCAAACTCAACTGTCATATAATGTTTACAAAATAGACCATATAAATAAATAATTCTAAAGTTATAGAATCTATATTATAAACTGAAAAAGACAAATAATTCTACCCATCTGTTAACTGTTAAACTTTCGGGTTACTCTGAAACTATTTACACCAAGTTTGGGATGCATCATGAAATTTGGCATACATGGCAGATTTTCAGCCCCTGGATTGTATGAGAGGGATTGTAGCATGAGACATGGTCCATGATGGATATGCACACTTGTAACAGCTTGCTCAAAGGATGGCAACCTTAGATGATCATTGGCTTAATGTTCTTCCCCAGGGCATTTGAGCTCTCTTGCTTGGATGGTGGGCCTACTGCATGATGGCCACATGGAGGATTCTCTTAGTGGGAGAATTCCGTACAGGATACGAGGAGCATTGTGCATTGTTGAGTACTACAAGCCCTAGATAGCATTTGGTAGCTTGGTTTTTTGTTCAAAAGATTTGAAATGGCTCAGGGATGCCTAGGGCTTCGACTGTGTTCTTGCAAGGGGTAGCTGCCCCAATGGAATACTTGGCTTTGGAGGATGAATGGAATCATAAAGGCTCAATATGGAGTGGTGTGGCTTGCCTTGCATAGCTATATCACCTTGGGTCATTATTTTGCACGCTGTCATCATTGGAGCTTGACACTAGTACTTAGGAGTGGAGCACTTCGCTTGTGTGTGTCTTACTTATGTTTAGTAGGCTTGCCTGTAAGGCTTAAGCTGACCTATGCTATATTTTTGTCCTTCCTTGCCTCTCATATAAACAGATAAAAGAGAGAGTATTTCCAAACATCACAACACATCACAAATTCATTTTTATCTCTTCTTTGGGGTGCTCTCTTAGTGATGTGCTAAGGTTCACGAGGAAACCCTAGTGGAGCATAAGAGGAGAAGATGGACAATTCTTTCTTGAATTCTTCTTTGTACATTTGATCTCTCTCTCTTGGGCATTGGGGATTCTTGGTCTCTTGGAGCATCTTGGATTCTAGGATTAGGGTTTCATCCTTTTGAGGCTAGAGATTAGGGTTTGATGTATTTCAGGAAGAAAAGGAGGAGGGTGTCTTTCCTTGGAGATGTTGATGTTTGTAGCTCATATAGGTATTTCCATGATTTTGTGTCTTACTTATAGAAATCATCATTAATACCTCTTTGGAACCTAGGAAATTCACTTATTTAAAGTCTATTAAAGTGAATTCCTATTTAGATGATTGAGGCTAGTTTGGAGAAATGCCCAAGTTTTTGCAATTAAAGATTTAAATTAATTAAATGAATCTCAACCATTGATCTCAAATGAGTGAGATTTAATCTCAGCAATTGGATTTAGGGTTTTGGTTCATCTAAATAGTATCAAAGGCAGCTGAGGAGAGAGAGGAAGATACACCATCACAAGAGTGAAACTCAAGCATCGAGTTGGAGAGAGAAAGACATTGTACTTCCAATTTTTCGCCAAGAGAAAAACAACATTTCAAAATACATTTGTAGGGGGGGCATACCAGTCAAGCAGAGCCATCACTTTTCTGTAAGGGTAGCCGTAAACGATTCTGTACAATGGTACAAATCCATACTACAGAGTCCATACCATTGTACAGATCAACCGTACAGGGATTCAATGCAGTCATTTGGATCTGTACAAATCATCATTCATATAGTCGTATAGATTGGCCACGTGCACAGTTCCGTACAATTGTACGGACCATACAATGGCCGCACAAGGCCATACAAGGAAATAGATTCAATAGCTTGTTTGTAGAGGGTTTTTCGGGGTGATTTTTTTTTGTAAGTAAGATGGGACCCTTCTATTATTAGATCAAAACTAAAGATATTTACATATCCTTCTCCTTAAAACATGGATTCAGGCATCGGTTTGGTATCCAAAAAAGAAAAGTAAAAATGATAGCCCATAAAGAAAGACAAAGGAGCATGAGAGCAGCCCAACCCTTCAACGTGGGTGCTCGATCCTGAAAACAGACAAGTGAATCTGATCCATAACAAAACATAGACCTACTAAGCATAAGGAACCAAGCAGAGATATAACCCAAAACAAACCACAAAGAGCATCTAATCGTCCCGCGATGAGGAAAGGATTAGCGTCTGTGGGAGGACTCGGTTTCATCCGGGGCATTTATGATGCCTTGCCCACTCCCCTAGTTAGCATCTACATGGCTTGATTCCTCCATGTCCTCATCTTCAT
The DNA here is from genome assembly GCA_001517045.1 of Pseudotsuga menziesii. Classification (NCBI taxonomy): domain Eukaryota; kingdom Viridiplantae; phylum Streptophyta; class Pinopsida; order Pinales; family Pinaceae; genus Pseudotsuga; species Pseudotsuga menziesii. The sequence continues at coordinate 20,373 of LPNX010723122.1, read as the reverse complement.
CTTGTGATATGTGCTGAAAGGGTGGAGCTGAGATTCAAGCCATGCGCAACGTTTTGAAAATCATTGCTTGTTGGGCTTAGGGTTCTAATACCCCCTTTGTTCTCCTATAGGTTTCGAATGAGGTTTAATTCTCTTCCTATTATCTAGTGTCTTCTCCCAACAAATTTACTCATGTTCTACAGTGACCTGAGAAAGAGCTGCTTGGAAGCTAGTTTGAAGGGCCCATACACATTAGTAAGGAAGCCTTTGGAGTTGGTTCCTAAAATATGGAACTCGACGGAGATTGAAAATTTTGTAGCCATGAAATTAGTAAGACTTAAGCCCAAAGGGTTCCATATGATTCCTATACCTCCTACTACGCTTGAGGCATCAATGGTGGAGGCTTAACAATTCTTCCAGATCTTGCTTGCCATGGATTTAAAACTCTCCTCTAAGCATTTTCTTTCTTGAATAAAAATCACTAAGGGTTTCTCTTCCCTTATTTTCTTCTTCAATAATATTTTCTTGCTAGGTGTGTTGCACCCTCTAATGTTCCAAGATAAAAGCTTCATTGGGAGGGTTTGCTGGATATGGAAAAGGTTTCCTTGATGGTTGAAAAATGCCCTGATGCCACAATTTTTTCCCCAATGTCCTTGATGCATTACTGGTTACTTCTTCTTCCACGTTTTTCATTGCCTGTCTTCTTAATAGTCTCGTGGAATTTGGCTCTTGGGTTATCCAAGAAAACTACTAGAGATTTATCTTTTTTCCTGTTATTTATGATTGCTTCCTTGAGCAGAACAACCTATTGTGCTGGTATGATCCCTTTGATTGGATCTGGACAACTTTCTCAATTTTATCTAGGTTTAGGTCTCCTAGATCCATTTCCTCTGTGTCTTCTTCTTCTACATGCATATTGGTTTGTTTCTCTATTGTCGCATCCTGGAAGGTTTCCAGGCTTTAGTTTCAATCCTTAGGGCCATCTTTGGATGTTTCTAGGCTTTCCCTATCTGGATTTTTCTGCGTACTTTCCTTTTGTAGAATCTCGAATGGATTAGAGGTGATATGTTTTTTGTTTACCTCTGGTCATTGATGACGCTTGGCCGATCTCTTCCTGCCTGTGACCTTTGTGTACTCCTCCTTGACCTTCTCGTCTTTGCTTTTATGCTGGGTAGTGGGCTTATTTTCAGGGAAATCTCTGAAGAGATGCCCATGTTCATGGCACCTCCTGCATCGAAACGGGATGTGCTCATAATCAATGGATTGAATCCAGTCTTTGTCCTCCTAACACAGGTTTATACCTTCTAGTATCTCCTTCACAATGTTCATGTAAATGCATATGCAAGCATACAAGGTGTACCACATTTTTTTTGTCTGATCTGCAATCTTCACGAACTCTCCAATGGCATTCCCTAATGCCTCCAAGATGTTCTCATGCCAGTATCCAGATGGGACCGAGTAGAGCCTGATCCAGATCGAGACAAAGGATAGGTCCTCACTATCCGGGTTGAATTTTTCCTTCCATGGTCTTAGAAACAGCCCTACATAATTAAAAAAATATGGGCCTCCCTCAAATATTTTGTTCCTTTCTTCCAGGTTTAAAAAGATGACTGTAAATAAGCCCTTAGCTCCTAAGTGTAGATCGAAGTGATCTAGAGGCTTCCATGTTACATTAATCCACCAGAGCAAAGCTTTCTCCGTGTTTGTGCCAGAAATTGTTTCCAAGGCTAAAAGAAACAAGCCAACACAATCTCAAACAAAACTTGATAAAATGAACTAGGTTTAGGGTTTCTGGTATGTTTTATTGGTTGTAAACTTTGGGAACAAACAAGGAATACACTCATGAGAAAAATAATAACTGAATCATAAGCAAAAGAAGACAAAGATGCATAATATATTCAACAAAATCCAACAGAACACAATATTGAAGTTCATTCATAAAAGATAAGCATCACCAGCATATAAACATAAACCAGTAATGAATATATCAGTTAAGCAGCTAAACAAGCTGAACAATGAAGCCAACACAAAAACTGAAGGGTAAAAAGTGTCATATATCTCATAGTCTGTCATCAAATGCATACAAGAGTTTTGATACTTAGCTCATGAATAAGTCTAAAGACCTCCTGAAGCTCTCCCAAAATAGAACCCTCATTATGTCCTTCTAATCTATCTAAATACTGCTTTTACAAAATCAGTTAGGGACCAAAACCCTAACTTCCCTCAACCAATTCGATGGGATAAAATAAAATTTACAATATTACAAAATATGATATTTTCCAAAAATAGTAAACAACTAACTAATATGTTTCTCAAAAAGAGATAACAAAAAACTGACTCAATAACTAACTCATAGGTCCTTTGCTGCCTTAGCTAGCAAAGCTATGCCATCCAATGCCTGAGCTTTCTTCCTAGCTCGCCTTTGATCCTCTTCCATGTCAGCTATCCTTTTGGTGAGCTCCTCATTTTTCTGCTGCAAGTCCTTAACAGTTTGCTTCAGCTCTGTAGATTGCTCATTAGTGCTTCTTTTTCTCTTTAAAGCCTCCTTAGAAACAGCTATGAGTTGTTGATAATGGTCATTGACCTCCTGCAAATCTTCTCTCAACCTTTTATTGGCTAAGATGAGGCCATCATTAGTCTCCTGAAGGTAATCCATCTGATACTTATACTGTTTAATAGCTCTTTGCATGTTTTCTTTGTCTTCGGATTTCACCTTCTGACCTAATTTCCTTACTAATACTTTCCCTTTATCTGCTTGCTTCTTGGTTTGTTGTTCCTCTTGGTTAACCTGAAAGCTAGACCAGAAAAGAAAGAAATCCCAAGTTTTCCCTTCCTTCTGCAAGACAGTACTAATGATCAATTTGATTAGTCCATAATGGAAAATAGATTATGATGTATGGTCTTCATGCCCCTTAACCCTACTAGACATATTCTGCAGGATTTTGTACAGGAAGAAGGGAAGACTCATCTTGGACACCCCAATCATATGGTGTAAAAATCTGAAGTGGTATTTAAAAACATATGCATATCTTCCCTCACATGTTATATAGCTCTGTAAAATTCTGATGGGTTCTACCCACTCACTTATGAATTTTTGGATCAATATGCCCTTGCTCCAATCTGGGGTAACATTAGGTAACAAATACCTCTGAGCATCAAAGGTAAAGGGCATTTTTTTAAACCACATTTCCCTTCATTCTTTATTCTTGTAGGCTCTGGAACCAAATCCACTGTCAGCCTAAACTTTAAAGTGTCAAAAACTATCATATCTTGCTTATAGCTTTTAGCAAATTGATGGGAGACCTCAGAATTGTATCCATCGATCCTTTTGAAGAAATTCAACCACCAAGCCTGTTGGAAAAGTTCAACACACCCTTGGAGTTTCTCAATCCAACTTATATCAGTAGGTTTAGCCCTATTTACCCTTCCACTCTTACCCATTTGTCTTCAATAGCTAGAAATTGTATGGCTTCTAGGGTTCAATTGATGACCTGACAGATGTTGTTTCTTCTTCAAACCTCACAGGTTTCAAAAACTTTCCTTCTTCAATCTTCCCTGAATGCTCCTTTTAGTTTTCTAATGCAGGCTAGGTTTTACCACAAGCTCAGATAATTTAGGTCATAGAATGCTCTGAACTCCTCATTAAGCTATTGATGAAACTAGCTGTCATCCAACTGCTCACTCAAATTTTAGACCTTCTTTGGATCATATGTTACATCTGTGCATTGCAATCCTATATAAAAATAACTCTTAATGCCTTTAAAAGCAGCTCACAAAATATCTCTGTGTAGAAAGAGTTTCACACAAATGGTATCACTGTTAACTCCTATTATCAACTTGTGGTTTTGAAATCAACTAGGAATTGTTTATCCAGTAGACAAAGAGATATAAAGACCATCTTCTGTAGGCTGATTTTCTGCTCCCATTCGCTTTAAACATTAAAAAAAATAGTAAGCTTTAACACCAAATAATCTTAGGTCTTCCTGCAACTTCGAATATTTGGCTCCTCTATTGAATTGTTTGCAGGGAGAAAATAAATCTATCCAATTTGAACGGGACAAAAAACACAGCTCCTCCTCATGTCATCTTATCAAGCTTTTGACAAGGGAATAGTTCTATATCATGTTACTTTCAATATTCCACTCACCACAGTATCTCAGAATATTTTAAACGGCTATCTTTTAGCAGGAATCTCATTAGAAAACATAATTTTAACGTTTCCCTTAATCAATTTTGTCAGACCAGACTTTTCCGAGAAAGCCCTAATTTAGCAGCTATTAGAAAGTTCTCGTGGAATACCTGCTTTCAGTTGATCTGCAGGAGCTTTAAAACATCCCCTGTGCTATCTAATTGCTTAGTTTATCTGTACATGTGTCTCCAACCGTCCAATTTGATTCCAGGTGGCAAGACCAGGATGCCCTAATTCCTTGTAAAACTGTGAAAACCCCCACTCTGCTCTGTAACAGCAATTTACGGTTTTTCAGCCGATGTCTATGCTCCACTGAGTATTCCAACTTAGAAATGCATGTAAGGGACAACTACCTTCACATCGAGCTCAGTTTCAGCCGCTACCTATCATGATGGACTGCGTTTTGCTAATGATGACCACGATCCCTTTTATGACATGAAACCACCTATTCTCATGATGCTCACTGAATCCACACATAGCACAAAACCCTCAAATCACGCGATTAGTTACTCAAGATTCGTAATCATGCAAAAATTTGGCTAAAAAAATCGGAGAAACTAACAGTCGCGATATTCTTGTAGTGCTCCTTTGTTATTTTCGGGCACTTGCACTACAAGAATAAATTTAACTCTATTTTGGTGTTGTTTTACAACTTTTTTCCATTTTGCATGAAGTTTAAATGTTGTTTGAATGATGAGTATGCTTATAATGAAATTTTTGAGTCCACTATTCAACATGATGACCTTTAAAAACCCCTCAATAACGTAAAGGATCAAAAAATAAAGTAAAAATCTAAAGGCCAAGTTCAAAATTTCACATAACAACCAAAAATTCCCTTCAAAGAAGCAAAAAACCAAACTAAAGCAAATGAGTAACTTGAAATAAAATGCAAATCAAACAAAAATTTGAAGAAACAAATTACTAACTTAACATCTGGCTCCAGCTGTGGGATGAAGTCCTCCCTGCGAGACTTCAAGAACCTGTAGACCAGTGCCTTTTGTCTGCTACCTTACCTACCTGTCTGCAAAATTTCCATTGGGCTATGGAGTCTTTATTATGCTTCACTCACACCGGTATGTACAATGAAAAGTGAAAATCCCCTTATAGACTGTAAAAATGCTTGAGGAATCGCCCATTAACAGGACTAGACAACTCCTCACCTTCCAATGACTGCAAGATAAAAGTATTATTCTCTAAAACTTTTGACACCAGGAAAGGGCCAAACCAAATATTGTCAAACTTACCATGCTTACCCTTTTTCTCCTTTCTTGCATCCCACCTTAGAACCATCTCACCAACTGAGAAAGTATTTTCTTTAATGTTCCTGTCAAACCTGTTTTTAATCTTGGATCTGTACAACTGTGCTTTTTCATCCACCTTTTCTCTATTCTGCTGTAACTCTATCATTTCAAATATTCTCCTCTGCATATCATTTGGCTCCTCCTGAGAATTCTGGAGAAACTTCATCACTGGAATCCCCAATTGAACAGGGAAAACTGCCTCTGTACCATAAACTAACTGAAAGGGAGAAGTTCCAATTGCTTGTTTTACTGTGATCCTATCAGCCCATAATGCATACTTCAACACTGAAACCCATGATCTTTTGTTATGTTTGAGGAGTTTCTTAATACTTTGAACGATGTTCTTATTAGAGGATTCATCCAATCCATTGCCCTGAGGGTAGTAGGGAGTTGAATGCTTTAGTATAATGCCATTATTTTCACAAAAGGCTTCCATTGCCTTGGATTTGAAAGCCTTTGCATTGTCTGTCACTAGTTTCTTAGGACAGCCAAACCTACTCAGGACATTTTCTTCAATGAACTCCATGATTACCTTGTCTGTAGCATTCCTTGTAGGAATGGCTTCCACCCATTTAGTGAAAAAATCTATTGCAGTCAGAATCCAGTGGTGCTGTCCTGAAGATGTTGGATTTATTTCTCCAATAAAATCCAGACCCCATTGCTGAAAAGGGGCATTGAATGCAATAGGATTCAAGGGAAAAGACAACAATTTATATTTTCAAGCAAATTTCTAACAAGAGACACAAGCTCTTACCTGCTGATAAACATCTGCAAACAAGGAGGGACAATATTATCCAGCTCTTAAAATTTTGTATGTTGTTGTATTCCAGTATTTGTGCCCCCCACAAGCACCCTCGTGAGATTCAGAAATCACTCCTTCAATCTCTGATTTGTCCAAACATCTGAGGAGAATACCACCTGGATCCTTCCAGAACAGCTGTTCTTCCACTAGACAGTACTTAGTAGCTTTCAATTTTAAAGATCTAGCAGCCTTTCTATCCATATGCTCAGGACATTTCAAAAACAACAGAAAATGAACAATGTCTGCATACCATGCTGATGATGAATAGTAGTCCATGATTTTCTCTTTTTCCAGTATTGCTTGATCTTCTTCAGGAACTAATTCTTCAGTCATGACATGCAATCCCGGTGCTTGACAATTTGATTCAGCCAGCAGCTTGGCTAAACCTTGTCCCTTGACAAGCTTGGTAGGTCTGATCTCTACATCATACTCCATAATCTTTGCAATCCACCTGCCTCTTTTCCCTTCACTATCAGGCTATGTTAAGACATATTTTACAGTAGAATTTGGGACAAATGAAATAACCTTTGAATGCAGAACATAAATTCTGAAAAATTTTAAAGCCTTTACCAGTGCATAAGCCTGCTTTTCCAATATACTGTACTTCAGCTCAGAATCTCTGATATTTTTACTGAAGAAGGCAATAGGTTGTTCCAATCCTTCTTTATTCTTCTGAAGTAAGACAGCTGCAATTGTGTCTTCTGATGCAAATGAGAAAGTAAGGAATTCTTTGGTAAAATCAGGACTTACCAATACAGGTGCTTTAGTAAGAGCTACTTTGATTTTCTCAAATGCAGCCTTTGCCTCAGAAGTCCACCTGACTTCTTGATCCTTCTTCAGCATGGTTGTGATCTATTTAATGGTTTCAGAAAAATTGGGAATAAACCACCGCAGAAAATTAATTTTGCCAACGAATGATTGAACATCCTTTTTACTCCTAGGTAAACTAATCTTCAGTATAGCTTTCACTCTTTTAGGATCTATTCGGATGCCATCAGTAGACACCAAGTGGCCAAGTAGTTTACCTTCTTACACAGCAAAATGTGACTTCTTTGGATTTAGAGACAGGCCAAATTTTTTGCATTTTAGGAAGGTCTGCCTCAAATGCTTCAAATGCTCATCATCTGACTGTGAGAAAACAGTAATATCATCCAAATAGATAACCACAAACTTATGTTTTTCTCCCACAAAGGAAATGTCCATAGCTCTCCGAAAGGTTGCTCCAGCATTCATCAGGCCAAAAGGCATCTTGTCATACATGAATGTCCCCCAGGGAGTTGTAAAGGTTGTCTTCTCCTTATCATCAGGGTGCATAGCAATCTGATTGTACCCTGAGAAACCATCTACCATAGAGATCCTTTGTGCCCCAACTACTTGCTGCAATACCTATTCAATATTAGGAAGAGGATAGTTATCTTTTAATGAATATTTGTTCAGGTTTCTAAAATCCACACATAATCTGATTTCTCCATTCTTTTTTATGACATGAACTAAATTAGCCACCCAGGAAGAATACCTGAGAGGAACTATGATCTTTGCATCCAACAGCTTCTTTACTTCCTTTTCAATCACAGGAAACAAAGCTGGGTTAATCCTCCTTAGTTTCTGTCGGAAAGGTTTAACATTTGGTTTTAAGGGAACCTTATGTTGTATGATTCCTATATCATAAGTTATTAGTTCCTCATAATACCATGCAAAAACATCTACATGCTCCTTTAACAATTTGATATATCTATTTCTCTATTCAGCTGTCAGGGATTTAGAAATTTTGACTATTTTAGGATGTTCTGCAGAACCAATATTGCAGTCCACTACATTGTCTTCTGAAGACTGAACAACATGATTTGAAGGTGTATCATCTTTTGTAAATATTCTTTCAAGAGGTACCAAACCTTTGGGAATGAAGTTGCTCTTTAGCTCAATAATTTTATGTCCAGCAATCTCATCTTCATCAAACTCATCTACCTATCCCTCTTCTTCATCCTCATCCTGATCAATCAAGAAATTTGAAAATTCATCTGTAAGCTCTAGGAACCTTTTAATCTCAGTATCATCTTCAAATACTTTCCACTGCTTTACATTATCAAGTACACATGGTCTGTACCTCACCTCTATGGGATACCTTAACTGAGTGGTCTTAGGGATTCTGAAGTGTGTAGCAGCCAAGGCCAATGAATCTACATTCTCATTATGATTCCTTGGAATATGAGTGATGTTAAATGCTACAAAATAATTTTCAAGCATATCCCATACCTTATTCCGATAGACTTTCAGCAAACCCTGCTTCACTTGATAGTTTCCCTTCACCTGCTGAACAACCAATTCGGAGTCGCCAAATGCAGCAATCTGCTGAATTCCCAAGTCTTTAGCATCTTTCAATCCCGGTAGCAGAGCTTCATACTCAGCAGTGTTTTTGGTAGTAATAAACTCCAACTTATACATGAGCTTCATTGTTTCACCTCTAGGGGAAATAAGAAGAACTCCAACTCCAGCACCCTCCTTGCATGAGGATCCATCAAAATACAATTGCCACAGTGCATCTTCTTCCTCTCTACTATGTTTTATGGGCTGTTCTTTTTCAACTTGTAACAGACCAGCAGAATTATCCTCCTCATTGAAATGTAACATGCACGTACCAAAATCTTTATCAACAGGGTACAGTGGGTGATTAGTGGGATTTTTATCATCTGTCACTATGTAAGCAAACTACAGCTCTCTATACAGCCTTCTATTTTCTCCACCAAACACAGGAATGGTGGCATAAGAAAGGTCCATTTGTAAGGTTCCTCCAACCTTCTTTGCCCAAGACCTAGATAGAAGTAAACCAAACTTCAGTGTTATGTCAGCTACCACAACATCCATTATCACACTTTTCATGGGCAACTGAGCCAGGCTAACTACCATGTCTTTTATTACACCCAAGCATTTCACTGCTCGGGAATCAAAGGCATACAGATCATGGTAAGGTTTGGTAATACTCAATCCCAGAGCTTCCATAACAGCCTTTGGCATCAAATTATAGGATGCTCCCGAATCTAAAAGGAAATTGTGAATAATTTTCTCATGGACTATCAGAGTGACATAGAAAGGAGGTGAAGCACCAGCCTCATTTTCATTTTTTTCAGCTAGGGCTGATCCAATGAAGATTCTAGGGTTTTCCTCTTGCAAATTAACTGTGTTTGAAACAGGCTGATTACTTGCTGAATTTGTCACTTTCAGAACTGTTTCTTTATATGAAGGATTCTTTATTAACTCAGTCAAAGGTATAGGAATCTTTAATTTTCCTAATTCATTCTCCAAACTGAAATTCTGGACAGATTTATTTACCTCTTCAACTTCTGTTGTTTTCTTTGATTTTTCTGCAACTTGATTTTTCTTTGTCACAGGATCAACTGTTTGTTTAGCACGAACAGTTACTTTCTTCTTCGGAGCTTGTACCACCTGCTTCGAGCCTGATCATAGATTTATGGTCTTCTTGAGTTCATTCTGATGGACAGCAACAGTTACAATAGTCTTTTCCAAATCCAAGTCATCCTCAGCTTCAAACATGTCAGGATCATAATATTCTGCATTCAGAAATTCTTCCTCAGTGACAAAACCTCCAGACAATCCCTCTCCAAAATGATTCATATCTTGGTCAGTCTCTTCAAAGAACAGCTCTTCATCAACTTCTTCCTCATCTAACACATTGTTCTGAAGAGGTGGTGGCACTCTTTGATCCTCATTTTCTCTCCTTTCTCACTGGATATCATTGTTCCTTCGTTCTCTAGGCATAAAACAGGGAGCAAATTGCCTTCTGAACTGATTCTGATTATTTGGATTTCGTTCCCCTTCTGGAGTAGGCTTACTGGAATTTTTCTCAAGCTCTAGATTGTTCAGTTTTGCAGTCAGAATATTCACCAGCTTAGCCATCTCATCAATCTTTCCCTCAATAGAATGAGGAGCAGCACTTCTTAAAGCTGCCTCCTTCTTTCCTTTTCTGTCGTACAGCTGTTGAGCTGTTTCCTTCTTCAGTCTATTAGAAGCCAGTATGTTGGACTCTACCTCCAATGCAGCATCCTGCATATTCAGCAAAGAGATAGGCCTCCTCTCCCTTAATAACAAAGAGAATTCGTGATCAAAAGCATTTGCATATGTCAGTTTAGCTGATGTTTCTGTAGGATTTATCTCAGTAGGGATTCTACTGTACATCTTGTTGAACCTTTTTGAAAAATATGCAACTGTTTCATCTTTCTTTCTCCTAAGAGCTCCAAATTATGTTATGTAATAGGTGTGGTCTTTTGTATCACCCCATTGTCTCATAAAGAGATCACGGAGTTCTTCAATAATAGTGATAGAGTTAGCAGGTAACTCTCTGAACCACTTCCTCACATCTCCATCAAGACTCTGAACAAACACTCTCATCCAAACATCCTTATGCTCAATGTTCTGATTGTCAGCATAACTGAGGAAAGCTTCCCAATGTTCCTCAGCAGTGGTTTCCCCCTGTCCATTGAACCTAAGAAGATATTTCTGATAGTCACCCCCGGGCAGTGCATTCAAAGGCTGAGGTAAGACCAATGGTGCATATCTAGCTGCAACCATACGGTCCATCATGTCTATGGGTGGATTTTGGCCTACCATTTTTGGACTGACTGATTTAGGTGATGAAGAAGTGTGGCTAGAACTTGGCTGAAAAGGATTTTTTCCTACTTTGAATTTAAAGAGAGGTATTTTTCCAGGAGAAGTAGTTTTGGCTTTTATGAAGGATGAAGGATTGGTAAAAACCTGAAAAGAGCTATCAGGGATAATAAGCTTTAACCAGGGTGAGTTTTCTTCTTCTTTTCCTAACAATATATCACCCAACTAATCAGGGTCACACAGGGCCGGTAAATATTGATACCTCCTAACTTTCCTTGTTGTTTTCAGTATTTGTTCAGGGTCTGAAACCCCTGAATGTAATGGTGAAGTAGGTCTGTTCCTGGTTCCCACTCCTCTAGTAGCCACTGTGTCAAAATTTGGTGAAATGATAGCCTTATAAAATGTGCTGATTTAAGTTCGCCTCTTAAAACCAGTAAAACTGATAAGTATCCCAGGGAAAATATGTCTTCAACTTCATCCCCAGCAACGACGCCAAAGATGTTTGTGCCACAAATTGTTTCCAAGAATAAAAGAAACAAGCCAACACAATCTCAAACAAAACTTGATAAAATGAACTAGGTCTAGGGTTTCTGGTATGTTTTATTGGTTGTAAACTTTGGGAACAAACAGGGAATACACTCATGAGAAAAATAATAACTGAATCATAAGCAAAAGAAGACAAAGATCCATAATATATTCAACAAGATCCAACAGAACACAATATTGAAGTTCATTCATAAAATATAAGCATCACCAGCATATAAACATAAACCAGTAATGAATATATCAGTTAAGCAACTAAACAAGCTCAACAATGAAGCCAACACAGAAACTGAAGGGTAAAAAGTGTCATATATCTCATAGTCTATCATCAAATGCATACAACAGTTTTGATACTTAGCTCATGAATAAGTCTAAAGACCTCCTGAATCTGTCCCAAAATCGAACCCTCATTCTGTCCTTCTAATCTATCTAAATACTGCTTTTACAAAATCAGTTAGGGACCAAAACCCTAACTTCCCTCAACCAATTCGATGGGATAAAGTAAAATTTACAATATTACAAAATATGATATTTTCCAAAAATAGTAAACAACTAACTAATATGTTTCTCAAAAAGAGATAACAAAAATATGACTCAATAACTAACTCATAGGTCCTTTGCTGCCTCATCTAGCAAAGCTATGCCATCCAATGCCTGAGATTTCTTCCTAGCTCGCCTCTGCTCCTCTTCCATGTCAGCTATCCTTTTGGTGAGCTCCTCATTTTTCTGCTGCAAGTCCTTAATAGTTTGCTTCACCTCTGTATATTGCTCATCAGTGCTTCTTTTTCTCTTTAAAGCCTCCCTAGAAACAGCTATAAGTTCTTGATAATGGTCATTGACCTCCTGCAAATCTTCTCTCAACCTTTTATTGCCTAAGATGAGGCCATCATTAGTCTCATGAAGGTAATCCATCTGATACTTATACTGTTTAATAGCTCTTTGCATGTTTTCTTTGTCTTCAAATTTCACCTTCTGACCTAATTTCCTTACTAATACTTTCCCTTTGGTTGCTTGCTTCTTGGTTTGCTGATCCTCTTGGTTAACCTGAAAGCCAGACCAGAAAAGAAAGAAATCCCAAGTTTTCCCTTCCTTCTGCAAGACAGTACTAATGATCAATTTGATTAGTCCATGGTGGAAAATAGATTGTGATGTATGGTCTTCATGCCCCTTAACCCTACTAGACATCTTCTGCAGGATTTTGTACAGGAAGAAGGGAAGACTCATCTTGGACACCCCAATCATATGCTGTAAAAATCTGAAGTGGTATTTAAAAACATATGCATATCTTCCCTCACATGTTATATAGCTCTGCAAAATTCTGATGGGTTCTACCCACTCACTTCTGAAGTTTTGGATCAATATGCCCTTGCTCCAATCTAGGGTAACATTAGGTAACAAATACCTCTGAGCATCAAAGGTAGAGGGCAGTTTTTTAAACCACATTTCCCCTTCATTCTTTATTCTTGTAGCCTCTGCAACCAAATCCACTGTCAGCCTAAACTATAAAGTGTCAAAAAATATCATATCTTGCTTATAGCTTTTAGCAAATTGATGGGAGACCTCAGAATTGTATCCATCGATCCTTTTGAAGAAATTCAACCACCCAGCCTGTTGGAAAAGTTCAACACACCCTTGGAGTTTCTCAATCCAACTTATATCAGTAGGTTCAGCCCTATTTACCCTGCCACTCTTACCCATTTGTCTTCAATAGCTGGAAATTGTATGGCTTCTAGGGTTCAATTGATGACCTGACAGATGTTGTTTCTTCTTCAAACCTCACAGGTTTCAAAAACTTGCCTTCTTCAATCTTCCCTGAATGCTACTTTTAGTTTGCTAATGCAGGCTAGGTTTTACCACAAGCTCAGATAATTTAGGTCATAGAATGCTCTGAACTCCTCATTAAGTTGTTGATGAAACTAGCTGTCATCCAACTGCTCACTTAGATTTTAGACCTTTGGATCATATGTTACATCTGTGCATTGCAATCCTATATAAAAATAACTCTTAATGCCTTTAAAAGCAGCTCATAAAATATCTCTGTGTAGAAAGAGTTTCACACAAATGGTCTCACTGTTAACTCCTATTATCAACTTGTGGTTTTGAAATCAACTAGGAATTGTTTATCCAGTAGACGAAGAAATATAAAGACCATCTTCTGTAGGCTGATTTTCTGCTCCCATTCGCTTTAAACATCAAAAAAAACAGTAAGCTTTAACACCAAATAAGCTTAGGTCTTCCTGCAACTTCGAATATTTGGCTCCTCTATTGAATTGTTTGCAGGGAGAAAATAAATCTATGCAATTTGAATGGGATAGAAAACACAGCTCCTCCTCATGTCATCTTATCAAGATTTTGACAAGGGAATAGTTCTATATCATGCTACTTTTAGTCTTCCACTCACCACAGTATCTCAGAATATTTTAAACAGCTATCTTTTAGCAGGAATCTCATTAGAAAACATAATTTTAACGTTTCCCTTAATCAATTTTGTCAGACCAGACTTTTCCGAGAAAGCCCTAATTTAGCAGCTATTAGAAAGTTCTCGCGGAATACCTGCTTTCAGTTGATCTACAAGAGCTTTAAAACATCCCTTGTGCTATCTAATTGCTTAGTTTATCTATACATGTGTCTCCAACCGTCCAATTTGATTCCAGGTGGCAAGACCAGGATGCCCTAATTCCTTGTAAAACTGTGAAAACCCCCACTCTGCTCTGTAACAGCAATTTACGGTTTTTCAGCCGATGTCTATGCTCCACTGAGTATTCCAACTTTGAAATGAATGTAAGGGACAACTACCTTCACATCAAGCTCAATTTCAGCCGCTACCTGTCATGATGGACTGTGTTCTGCTAATGATGACCACGATCCCTTTTATGACATGAAACCACCTGTGTCCATGTCCATACTGGTTGAGGTCCCTCCCAGTGGGATCCCGCATGGTCATCACCCGACCCCAATGAGAGTGCGACTGACGAGCCCACATCAGACTTATTAGAACAGCATATTGAGCCTATGGCAGACTGAGTCTAGCTGACAGCAAACCTACAAGCCCGCATCAGAACAGAGCATGGATTGGAGCTTGAGGCTCCCGTCAGAAACCCTATGCAGCTTCCAATGCCATCGAAGAAATCATGAGTTTGTTGAGCAATCCGAGCCCTGCCCGAGGAAGATAGAAGATAGCCGTGGAGGAAAGAGAGCTGTCAAGAGGACTGTCAGCTGGCCCAAGATGAAGGATACATTTTCCCGATATCTAGAAGTGTATGTGACTGCTGAAGATGAGGGTTTGGCAAACCTAAGACAGAAAATGAAAAAACCCCAGCTGAGGGTTTTGCCGAGAGATTTTTAGAAGTAGCACTAACTGTGAGAGCAAGTGAGTGTGTCATAATGAAATGACTTGATATTCTTTTATATCCTTTTGTCACCTGTAAGTGGACCAAAATTAGGAAGAACAAAATAATATTATTTTATTCTTTCCTAATTTCACTTTTACCATTTTACCTTTTAGTAGTCTAAAAAATCCTTTATGTATTTTTTACTTTCACCAAGACTTCTTATGTAACTTTGAATTTAACATGTGGTCCCTTTTCTTGTGGTCCAAAAATCCTTATGTATTTTTTGATTTTTGACTTTATCTTTTTCCCAAGTGCCCCTATGGTCTTTTGATTCCATTCAAAGTACATCATCATAAACCAAGAGAGTTACTAATGCTTTTATCTCACACTCTACGTGACACCAAGATTAGGTACTAGGGTAACTTAACCAATGGTAGCTAAGCCTTGGAGATGTACACAAAGCCCATAGATCAAGGGTCAGAATGTCACACATGCCTAGACCAATTCTAGGGCTTATAGTGCCTTCTTGGTAACATACCAGGTGCCTCCATTCTCCAAGAGAATGGCTACTAAGAACTAAGATGATTCTACTAGTACTAGACTGATCCACATCATGGTCCTAGACCAGATGTCTACCATTCAATAGAATGGTCACTCAACACTAGGTTGAGTCTACCCAAGGCAGTGTTGGGTCCATATCATGGTCAAGGACCATATATATACCATTCAACAGAATGGTCACTCAACACTGGGTTGAGTCTACATGGTGGTCCTGGACCAGGTGTCCCCATTCTATGAAGAGAATGGCTCTCGGTGTTGCTCAGAAAAATCAGCACTCACTCTCAGTGAGAGAGGCATTCTCTGACATACCAAGCTTGTCACAAAAGTACATGAACTTTGATGCTAGCGAACTTCGAAATGATAAGTAGGAGCCTTTACAACAGAACACAACATTGAGGTTTTATAACTCTATTTACGCACACACTTGCCCATAACAACTCAGATTCAACCCAAAATTGGATTCAAGGCCATTTCTTGTTGTTCTCATCCATGGAACTAGCCCAGAATGATCTTTGAAAACCCTAGTGAATACCCTCTACAAATAGGGGGTAACAGGTTTCGTCTTACATGATTCACATATAGTAGTTATGTGATTTATTACCATTTTGGAAAGCTACCCTTTCTAGTACCAATAACCTATTTCAATCATCAATGGACATCAATATAATAATTTAGTTTTTGCATCATTGTCCAATGACTTATATAGCTTTATTGTGTGAGACAATACAAGTCCAAAAACCCTGATCAACCTCTGAAGAACTAGAAAACTGGAGGGATGCTTTCAATTTCACTTGTAGGATTTTAGTGAGATTTTAGCCTAGACAGATTCAAATCTATATTACAAGTTACACCTACTATTATCATAGGTCAACCAACTAACAAACATGATACCAACCAGCTTGTAGATGAAGATCAACCACTTGGGTGAAAGTTTTGCCCCATACTTTTTCAACGCACCAGCTGCAACTCTTCTATTCACTCTGTTATCATATACTACCAAAATATTCTTCCCTAACAGAAGACTTTACAGAGATGGAGATCCATCCATAAGTTCCTTCCCCTGCTGTCATTTATCTCTTACACCCAAAGCTTGCTGGAGACATGCTACAATCAGGCATGCTCTAAGAGGTTTCATGATTACTATTTCCACAAATCCTGTGGCCTTAGCCTTCTCTGAATCTACACTGTTAATGGAAGTAGCAAGAAGAATCATCTTTGGTAACACAGGACAACTTTTTGCTTTAGATCTCAGCCTTGACTCTCTCAAAAATTGAGGGAATGTAAAACCCGTTCCTGGACCCCATGCTTCCTTATCAACAAGTACCATATATGTATTTCTTGTTGCCTTGAAATACACAATGCATATGCATTACAATAATATGGATTAATATTATAGACTTATGAGAACTTTGTACAGAATCTTCTATAGTTATGAAAAATTCCACAAGTACATAAATCCTACTTTCATATAATGCCACCATTTAATTACAAAGAGTTTATAAAATTTAAAATACAAGGAAATTCCATAAACATGTGACTTTTCTATCCTAATCCAACAGGCTGATAAAATATCTCATTTTATTCAAGTAAAAGAGTCTTACCTACATCTAATGTCACCATTTTTCCCTCCAGATATTATCGCTAATGCTGATTCCTGGTCATTTGCTATTTCAACTTGCACACCAAGCCTTCATAAATGATATTTTGTTACTTCAGCTTGAAAAGGTCTTCCATCCACCACGACAACTCTCATTCCTTTGAAAATGGTGGGTAAAGGTTCAGGCTGATGTCGCTTTTTATCCTGGATAATTGTATGGCCTTTTTTAAGTACAACCATGAATGTGAATGTGCTTCCAACACCTGACCTGCTTTCAAATCCCATCTCACCACTCATAAGCTCCACCAGAAATTTGTCGATACTTAAGCCTATGCATGTTCCTCCATATGTGCGGGAAGTAGAACTGACTGCTTGCATGAAGGGCATAAAGACATTCCTTTGTGCATGTATGGGAATTCCAACTCCTGTATCCTCAACACTGACAACTAAATTTACACTATCATATGTTTCAAGAAAGGATAGCTTATCTATTGCCCCAGACTGTTGATTCATTATTCCATCAGATAGTAGGAGCCTAAAGGTCTCCCAACTGTTCGTCCCATCAGCTACCTCAAACCCACTCAAAGTGTTGCATGGTCCTTTTGAACTTTTCTTCCTGTCTTCCGTCAACTGCTTTGACCATGCTTCAACATTGGCCTCCCTTACAGCCTTCACATTTTCAACCAGGTGGACACAAACATATATATGACCTCTGTCTATGAACTGTAAAAGAAAAAAATAGTAAACTAAGTTAGCTAACAGGCAATGACAATTGATTCCCTAAAATTGAACTCTTGTGGGTCCAACATTTACTTTTTAATGTACATAATGTATTTTAAAATATTAGCGCAAGTACTCTAGTGCAAAGCAAGGACAAGTGGGGATGGAAAACAAACTTTCACAGAATTTTCAACAAGATTTGTAATGATTTGTCGAAATCGCCCAGGGTCCCCGACAACGATGTCTGGTACCTGATCTGAGACAAATACTACAAGCTTCTCTCCACCAAAGAAATTCAGGTGCACATACACATCCATTATTCAACTGGTTAGAAAATGTCAAAGGTACAAAATAAAAACTAGTATTGTACAGGAAATACACAAAATTGGGGAGTGGATTCAAATAGAAAATGGGCAGAGTGATAGGCACAAAAAGTCTTGTAATACTGCAATTGGTACATACCTCAATCCCTCTACCTCTAGTCTTCCTATAAAATAAAGAAAGAACATCATCCAAAATGGATCGCAAATCAAAGGGAAATTCCTCAAGCTCTAGCTTGCCTGACTCAATCTTGGCCTGATCAAGAACTTCTTTTATTATAGTTATGAGGGCTTTCCCACTAGCTTTAGTTGTTTGGGCATAGTCCTGTTGAGTTGCATAAAGATCAGTGTCCATAAGCATCTGCAACATTCCTGAAATACTATCATGGAAATACGTTAGAATCATGCCCTAAATGTTGTAAAAGAATATTGGAGATAAAAATTATATATCTAAGCCTCAAGGTGTGATTAAAATTAAACATGAAAGAAAGAATAGAATGGCACAGGACCAATATGCTTAAATTACAAAAACTAATGAAGTGTGAGATAAGCGGCCATTTACCTAGAACACCATTCACGGGAGTCCTGATCTCATGGGAAACAGTAGCAAGAAACTGCAAGAACAATGGATAAAATGATAAAAGGATTAGGAATTACTCTAGATCCAGTTATTCACAAATAAATTGACTCACCAAACTAGTTTGAGAAAATTATTCAAAAGGAAAACTGATTTGCACGAATAACTCAAGCAGGTTGAAGGTAGTTTTGAAAATATTCAAAGTGAAATAGAAGAACTGTTCAATAATCAAACTCCCAAGTAAAATTCTATGCTTCTAGTGTATGCTTTTGAAAATAAACAACCTGAGATTTGGCAATATCTGCTGCTTCAGCCTGCTTTTTCAAATCCTCCATTTTACAGAAGTCCTCTTCCACTTTGGAAATGCGGTTTACTACAGCATATATTATGTGACCAACTAACATAGCAATCACAAGTATTCCAAGTGAAGTTGTTATTGCTGACCATGGAATTGCAAGGTTCTCATAAAACCTGCATTCAAAACATTTGCAGCAATCAAAACAGACTTAACCAAAAAAACATTTGAGATAATCTTGTTGGTCGATGCTGACCATCAAACAGAGATTACAAGCAACTTATTTAGTAGATAAATTGTTACTAGAGACAATTACATACCGATAATGCACCACATGCCTTCGGAACGGATCTCCAAAATCAAGATTACTGACATGCGGCACAACATTATTTGTAACTTGGGGACCATACATTATCAATGGAGTTGAGTTGTTGGTAATATCATATACATTAACAATTATTGCCTGATTACCAGCAAGTTGGCATAGTAAGTTCTCCACTAATGACTCCACATCAAATACTCCACCCAGGTACCTGCTTTAATAAACAGAGGAGCTAAACAACATTAGGTGTTCATTACAAAGATTAATCGAGAAAAATAAAGATCAATCATGCATCACAAAAGGTTACTCGGGCAAACAACATATCAGAAAAAAGTTAAGCCATTCAACCAACCAAGAAAATGTTCAACCAAAAAAACACGTTTGTGATTTAGTCAGACACACATGAGAAATTTCAAAGAAGGCTGGTTGGCTCCATGAAAGTGAGGTGTCATTGATACACCCGCCAAGGTTCAAATCTCCCCAAAGACAATTGACCCTCATGGGCCCCTTTTTTCCACATTGTACTATCTGACATCAAATAGTTGCTACTTGTTGTTGTTCATTGAAAGTGTGGAAATTAAACCCAGTAATAGATTAATTTTACTCACAACAATTAAGAATTGATCATGCAAAATCACTCACAAAAGAGACTGAAAATGGAGCTGTAACACTAAACTGTATTATGTAAGTGTACAATATCCAACCCTGTAATAACATAGGCTGCTGAATAAATAGAATACATCAAGGATTCGATTGCATGACAAGCAAATCAAATCTAGCATAAAGCGGGCTTACCAAAAATAAGCAAATCCCCCATAGGTGTAAAAAGCTGATCCCAAATCTATCATGGAGCTCACGAATTGGAAAAAAGGCTTAGGAAAGCTAAAGATTGGTGGAATGGTAGCTCATACATGCTTTTTCATGGAGAAAAGAGAGGAGGATGTGTAGGACAAAAAACTATTCAACCTCACCTAGTCTAGCTTTTCCTTTTGCCTTAAAACACTGAAAAAGCAGGCAATAAAGCAGAAAAAGCAGAAGGGCACCTAGGAGGCCAGGAATAAAGCAGAATTGATTGCTTTAGCTCTCCCATTCGCTACATGAGTCAAATAAGGAAAGTTTGACCATTATGGATAGGCAAATAGCAACTTGCACAAGGTGGGACACATGAACTAGGCAAATAAGACAAAAATAATTAAATTAATGTCTAAGTGGGTA
>LPNX010723114.1:237888-249042 GCA_001517045.1 Pseudotsuga menziesii | reverse complement strand
GGTTTGAATTTTGTACTTTGGTGGGGTGTTTTAGAATAATCTCACTTGTTATGCATGCTTTAATTGGTAAACATACCCCATATGCTTTAAATGATGACGACGATGAACTAGATGACGATGACAGTGATGATGTTTTTGATGATGACGATGATGAACTAGATGACAATGACAGTGATGATATTTTTTATGATGACGATGATGGAAACGATCATGATCATGATCATCATTGTCATATTTGTCATAGTCATCATGATTATCACAATAGTCATCATCATTGACATAATCATCATCCATATCATCATCATCGCCATTGTCCTTGAGATCATCATCATCATGATTATTGGCATTTTCATTAGTTATTCATCATTACCTTTGGAATAAGAAATAACATCTACCCAAAATATGTGATTAGTGGAAAATGGACATGGAGGACACACAGGATTTATGCATGACAAATAACAAATTATTTTTTAAGATGATCAACATCATCATTCTCATTGTATTCATCATCATTGTCATTGTCATCATCACCATCATCATCATTCATTTCATTTCCATCATAATCATCGGTGATTTCGTCATTGCCATTATCCTCCTCATCATCATCATCATCATCATAATCGTCATCGTCATCATCATCATTGTCATTGTTCTCCTCATTATCAACAACATTATCATCATCATCATAACCATCCTCAATATCATAATCATTATCCTCATTTTCACCTTCAACATCTAGGTGTAAAACTGGATGCAAAAGTGAATAAAAACATGGATGCAAAAAATGATGCAAACATGGATGCAACAAAAGTAGGCACAAAAGTGAGTGCATAATGGGGTGCAACAAAAATGGATCCAAAGGTGATGCAAAAGTGGATGCAAAAAATGATGCAATCATGGAAGCAAAACATGATGAAAAAAATGACGCAAAAGTGGATACAACCATGGATGTAAAATGGGATACAAAATTGGATGCGAAAGTGGATGCAACAAAAGTAGATGCAAAAGTAGTCATAACACCCAACGAAAAACCTGATGCAAAAGTGGATGCATAAAGGGATGCAATAACTGATGTAAAATTGGATGCAAAAAAAATGCAAATGTGGATGCAAAAGTTGAAGCAAAAATGGGTGTAAAAGTAAGCGCAAAAATGGGTGTGAATTGAGACGCGACAAAAGTGGATGCAATAGTAGATGCAAAAAAAGGCGTAAACATGGATGCAAAATAGGATGCAAAAAGGGATGAAAATGTGGGTGCAAAAGTGGACGAAAAAATGGATGCAAAAGTGGATGCAAAAATAGCTAAAACAAAACCAGATGCAAAACTAGACTCAAAACAAGATGTAAACTTTGATGCAAAACTTGGCGCACAGAGGGATGCAAAAAAAGAAGCAGAAGTGGATGCAAAAGTGGATGTAAAAAATGATGCAAAAGTGGATGAAAAAAAGGGCGTAAAAGTTGAGACAAATATGGGCGTAAAAGGGGGCGCAACAAGAGTAGATGTACAAACTAGACGCAAAATTAGGTGCAAAACTAGGCTCAAAACCTGTTGCACAACCTGATGCAAAACCCGGTGCAAATTACGCCGCAATTTGCACCAGATTTAGAGAAAGGACGCAAAAAAGCCTAAAATAGCACCAACCCGTGAAATTGTGCCATTTTGTCCAAAAATTGAATAAAAATACACTGAAATATGGTCTAGACGCAAAAAAGGATGCAAAAAGAGACGCTAAATCCAGTTTTTGTTGTAGTGTCTACTTCACAATTGAACATGTGCCAGGAGCAGCACCAATGTCCAAGGCACCCTACAGGATGAGTATACCAGAGATGCTAGAATTGAAGATGCAATTGCAAGAGTTGTTGGAAAAGAAGTATATCCGGCCGAGTGTGTCCCCTTGGGGAGCACCGGTTCTGTTTGTAAAGAAGAAAGATGGTACACTCAGGTTATGTATCGATTATAGACAATTGAACAAGGTTACTGTGAAGAATAAATATCATTTGCCTATGATTGATGACCTCTTTGATCAAATGAGAGGGGCAAAGGTATTTTCCAAGATTGACTTGAGGTCTGGTTACCATCAGGTGAGAATCAATGATGAAGACATTCATAAGACAGCCTTCAGGACAAGGTATGGGCATTATGAGTTTGTAGTGGTACCATTTGGTCTCACAAATGCACCAGCTACATTTATGTGCCTTATGAATAGTGTCTTCAGCAAGTATTTGGACAAGTTTGTTCTTGTTTTCCTTGATGACATTCTTGTTTATTGTAAGAATGAGGTGGAGCATGAATAACATTTGAGATTGACGTTGAATTTGCTCAGGGAGCATCAGTTGTATGCGAAACTGAGCAAGTGTGACTTCTATAGAGATAGAATTCAGTATTTGGGTCACATTATTTCAAAGGAGGGTATATCTGTGGACCTTGAAAAGATAGAAGCCATTATGAATTGGCCTACTCTAAGAAATGTGACAGATGTAAGATCTTTCATGGGACTTGCAGGATACTACAGGAGATTCATTGAGGGATTCTCCAAAGTTGCACATGCAATCACTTCTTTGCAAAAGAAGGGGGTGAAGTTCGAATGGACATCGAGGTGTGAAGAAAGCTTCCAGCAGTTGAAGAACCTTCTCACCAGTGCATCAGTATTGAAGGTTGCAGATCCAGAGAAAGATTTTGTGGTATGTACCGATGCATGCGGACAAGGGCTTGGAGGAGTCCTTATGCAGGACAACCACGTGATATGTTATGAGTCAAGAAAGCTGAAGGAGCATGAGAAGAACTATGCCACTCATGATCTAGAGCTTGCAGCCATAGTACATGCTCTCAAGATGTGGAGACATTACTTGATGGGTAGAAGATTTGAGCTCAGAATAGACCATTGTGGTTTAAAGTATTTGTTTGATCAGCCTACTCTGAATGTTAGGCAAGCAAGATGGCTGGAGTTTTTATGTGAGTTTGATTTTGAAATCAAGCACATAAAGGGAAAAGAGAATAAGGTAGCTGATGCACTCAGCAGGAAAGTGCAATAAATGCATGTGGCATCTCTTAGTATTTGCCAATCAGATTTGAGGTAGCAGATTGCCAATCATGTTGCCGGAGATGAATTGTATGAGCAAGTAAAAGACAAATTGCAGCAGCAAAGTCTTGAGAAGAGGTATGAGGGATATAAATTGGAAGAAGATGGACTTCTCACTTATAAAGGTAGAATTTATATTCCAGATGTAGCAGATTTGAGGAGAGTTGTTATGGATGAAATCCATCAAGCTCCATATTTTGGTCACCCAGGATATCAGAAAACAATCGCTACAGCTAGAAAGCAGTACTTTTGGCCAGGAATGAAAAGGGATATGGCTGAGTACATTTCAAGATGTATGAAATGTCAACAGGTAAAGGTTGAGCATCAACATCCAGCAGGTTTGTTGTAGCCTTTGCCAGTTTTGGAATGGAAACGGGAAGTTATTTCCATGGATTTTATTACAGGATTGCCAATGACTTGGAGACAACATGATTCCATCATGGTTGTGGTAGACAGGTTGACAAAGGCAGCACATTTTATACCGGTTAAGTCTACGCATACGACGAATGACGTTGCAAAGATCTTCATGAAGGAGATTTTCAAATTGCATGGATTGCCAAAGGCAATAGTCTCTGATAGGGATGTCAAGTTCACTTCCAATTTTTGGAAGGGGTTGTTTGCAGACTTGGGTGCAAAGCAAAACTTCAGCACTGCATACCATCCTCAGACAGATGGCCAGACAGAAAGAGTTAATCAGGTACTTGAAAACATGCTTCGCATGTACGTAATGGACAAACCAACCAAGTGGGAAGATTACTTGCACTTGGTAGAGTTTGCTTATAACAATGGACATCAGGCATCATTTGGGATGAGTCCATATGAAGCTTTGTATGGAAGAAGGTGTAGGACACTAGTGACTTGGGATAATCCAGTGAACCGGATTGTGCTTGGACCGGAATTGCTCAAGGAAATGGAGCAAGAGGTCGTAAAGATCAGGCAGAAGCCGAAAGCAGCACAGGACAGACAGAAAAGCTATGCAGATAAGCATAGGGTGAACAGGGAGTTCAGTGTTGGGGATCATGTCTACCTCAAAGTGAGGGCAAGGAAGAGTTCCTTGAAGCTTGGAAGTTGTGCCAAGTTGTCACCAAGATATTGTGGGCCGTTTGAAGTGCTTGAAAGAATAGGGCCAGTTGCATATAGACTTGCATTACCTGCTAGCACTAGAGCTCATAATGTTTTTCATGTTTCTTTGCTTAAGAAATATGTACATGATCCTAACGATGTGATAAATTAGGATGTGATTCAGGTGGAACCCGAGGGAGATCAGTTCCGAATCGAGTCAATGCGCATCATCGACAAGAAGGTCACAATGCTCCGGAACCCAGCCATAGGGCAGGTAAAGGTGCAATGGGAGCACTACAGACCTGAAGAGGCTACGTGGGAGCTGGAGGATGCCATGCGATTGGCACATCCATTTTTGTTCAATTCTGCGGAACACTGAGGCGATACCAGTGTAGCATTTTGATCAATTTTGTAAGCACTGAGGACAGTGCTATTGAAGGGGGAGGGGAATGTAACACCCCGGTTTTGACCTTGTTGCATTAAATGTACATGATGTATATATTGTAATGATCATGGTGCGGAGCTAAAGGCCAAGGCCCCACCATTGATCGGTCATGCCATGTTTTGGATTTAAATTTGTCACCGATGGTATATCGGGGTATGCGGTATATATTATGATGGTCATCATGTAAATATGCATCTATAATTAATTAAATGAACCCGACCAGCTACGATCGCGGCAACTAAAATGAGAAAATGGGCATGATTTTCACAAGGATAAGGATGTGGGGAAATTTGTCAAACCTTGGCCAATGGGGTAAAAATCCACGTGTCACCTCTCTTTGTTTTATCCCAACCACTTTCATTAAGAAAGACTGCTGGTAGTTGAGGCAGTTAATTGTTTTGGGGAGTGGGGTGGCAGGACTGTCAGTCCTCACCCACACGCACACTCTACCCACAATTTTGTTGTTCATCCCCTCACGCAGGCACTTCTTCCTCTCCACGAGTTGCTAAACACCCAGGCACTACAATTTCGCGTCCTCCTGGTAGCTGTTCACCTTCACGCACTTCCCATTTGTCTGCTCATGGTTTTCACGCACAGGAATTTTCCTGGTTTCACCCACGCTGTTTTTCTTTTCCTCCACGGATTTGAGAATGGTGTGGCTCCGTCCTTTACTCACGGGCTGATTTGTGAGTTCGGCATTGTGATTGTTCACGCCCTGGTGGGGAGACTGTAAAATTCATCCCCAGTATGGTCTACGTACGTTTTCCCCAGCAGTTTTGGTTGTGCAAAATGGGCCTTTGTTCCCCCACGTGGTGAGCTGTGTTTGCTGTTACGTTTGGGGACTGCGGTAGAAGGTTTGAAGCCGTTTTCCCTGTTTAAGTTGTGACAGCTAAATTAATTGCCTGAGTGCAATGGTTGGTCTTCGGACTGTGAGAGGAGCAGGAATGTTGGCTTAGATTTGCTTGATAAACCTGGTGGCTGGAAACCACACAGACAAAGCTAAAGGGCTCGCCTTCTTCTCCATCACCCCTGAATAGCACTGGAAGGGAATGTAAGGCCTGAGGGACTGTGTAGCAGAGAAGGGAATGATTCCTTGTGTTGGATGTGTTTGGGTGTCTTAGAGGTCAGGCTAGTTCTGGTGTAGGGGTTCTTGGCTCTGTGATGAGCTCACCAGCTTAGCAACTTGCCTTCTCCAGCTCCTTGATGACATGATAAACCCAACTGTGTTGGCTTGGCTGTGTTTGTATATTCTTGGCTATGTGTAAGCCTGATGTTCCCTTATCCCTTGGAGAATCATACCCAGCTCGGGGGTGGCAGCGCTACTGAGAGATTAAGGAGCACGCTGGCCTATGGTTGGATGGAACGTTGCAGCGACGTAGCTGGTTGCGGAACGAATTCATCATAAGATAAGTAATCTTGTCCATTCTAGTTCTGCAATCTTAATTTTTGTTAATGAAATTGATGAACGTGTTAAATGAATACATGCATGTATGAATGCTGTTGGTTTTCCGCTGTGTATGATGATTAAATTGCATCTGTGCATGATAAATAATCATGTGAGCACACTCTAGTTCAATATACAAGTTTAAGCATTCTGTTCCAACAATTTTTATGCCTGTACATGTTCATGGGGCTCTTAGCCCGGGTGTTTGAAGCTTGTAGTCGCGCCCTCTTCGCCGATCGGAGGCATGGGAACGTGACACGGCTGGCCATATCTTTATTGGATGTGAATTTGCTAAATTGGTGTGGGCATTGGTGCTCCATGACACTAGATTTCCTGTTCCTGTTCAAAATTTTGTCAAAAATTTATATCTCATTTGGCATGAACGACGTCCCCATAAAATTAGTGATGATGTTGTCTAGCATAAGACTTGGCATTCGATTCCTAAAATAATTCGGTGGAAACTTTGGCTTTCCAGGAATAATTGCATCTTCAATAGTCATTCTCTGAACCCACAGAATGTGGCTTTTAATACCAAAACATTAATTGCCGAATCAGCAGGAAACACGATTTCTTCTTCTCCATTGGCTGCCGCGTTTTCAAATTGGTTGGGCTCCAACTCTATTGGATCGAGAAAGGTGACTTGCAGCAAACCTGTTAGTGATAGCCCCTAGCATTTTCGTGGGTCGTTGGAAGAATTAAAAATTTTATGGATAAATTCTTCTTCTACAGCAATTTTCTTCGGTGGTGCATCCAAGGGGAATCCTGGGTTTTCAGGTGTTGGGGGCTTTGTTTCCACTCCAGATAGGTCCACTGAATTTAGTTTTAGTTGGAGACTTGGAATCATGTCAAATAACAAAGCTGAAAATTATGGCCTCCTTATGGCGATCCAGATTGCTATGAATAATGGATACAAGTCAATCCAAATCTTCGATGACTCTGAGATGTTGTTTAAAGCGCTAAATTCAGTTGATTGCTTCAACAATTCTGCCTTGAACAAATCCCTACATAGAATTCAAATTTTATTGAAAGATTTTAATTCGGTCGCTTCCTTCCACATCCTTTGGAATCTTAACAGCCTTGCAGATATCTTGGCTAACAAAGCATGCCTGCTATCTGAGGGCTTCCTTAGCATCAATGGAGCATCCAACCATCTTCATCCAATCCCTTAAACTGAGTTTCATTAATATGTAAATTGTCCTATTGGGACTCTCTCCTTTTTTGTATGATTTTGTACAAGTTTTGGTCCTATAGAAGTATTTCTTCTAGATTATGTAATCTGGTTGAATGGCAATTGTCATTTGAGACCTTTGTTTTTTCATAAACATAAGTCAAACTAATATATCCATTTTGGTTTTTAAAAAAAGTAATAGTTAGCATGTCAAATTTGTAAATGTTTAACAAAATACAATCGACAAAGATATAAAGAAGAGAGACACCCACATCCTCAAAGATGATAGCACATCTCAATTAGTCTATGCTTCCACTCTCATCTTGTAACATGTCCCCTCTTAACACTTTTTGTGATATTAAGCATTAGTGATATACATCATTATCCATAAGGACAACATAGACGCTCTGCAGGTAACAGGGGATGCAATATAACATGTCCTCTCTAACACTATGTGATATTTAGCATTAGTGATATGCATCATTATCCGTAAGGACAACATAGACGCTCTGCAGGTAACAGGGGATGCAAGAGTTATTATTGATTGCGCTAAATTTCAAATGTAATCTTGAGGTAAAAAATCTGGTTTGGTGACAGCAGAGTCGGAATTGTTCAGAAATTCTTTATTAATTTCCAATTCCAGAATACTTTTCGTTAGTATAACTAGATTGCAAACTCATTGTCGAAGAAAGCTTTGGGATGTCTTGAAGGTATAATGTTTTTAGAGGAGCTTGAAAATGATCTAGTGAAATTTTCTTCTGGGCAGATGATAGTGTCGGTGAAGCTTGAAAATGATCTAGTAAAATTTTCTTCCAGGCAGATCATAGTGACAGATGATATGTCAGTGGAGCTTGAAAATGATAAAGTAAAATTTTCTTCTAAGCAGATGATAGTGTCAGTGATTATGTTTTATGTTTTGATTGTTTTTTATAAAAGAATCTAGGGAGAGGAGAACAGTTGTTTGTTAATAAGTTTATTTTATTATTGATTGTAAAGATTTGGACAATGTATATATACTTTGATTCATCTTGAATATTAATTATATTTTTTTAATTGATAGAAAAAAAACTCATTATCTGAAGAAGAACATATAGAATAAGCTAGGCCTTTTTATAACAAGGTTAATATTTTCTGTTAAAAAAATAACCACAATAAATGGTTAGATGTATAAATAAGCTCACCATGTTTAAAGTAATAATATAACAAGAATAAGAATACGGATGTAACTTCTTTTGGTCTCGTAAACTTCTAACATGATTCTGTAATAATACAAAAAAGAGAGCAACCAATATTCAAGCACTAAACAATGAGAAATGTAGCATTTTCATTGGATAAGTTATGAAATATAGCAATTCCATCGGATAAGTGATGGGAGGAATATACAATTCTGTTTCTGATCAAGCGACAACCCATCAGTGTTTTGGTGCCTAAAAATTTGACAATATATCAGTGAACATATGCGCATGTAATAGTATTCTCAGGCATAAAGATAACTTCATTTCATATGTATCTTAAAATGGAAACAACCAGCCAAAGTCCACGCCAGCAGGTAAAATAAGCTCATAGCCCCATCAGCCTCTTCCACGGGTAACAATGAATTAGCAGCCTCTTCCACAGGTAACAATGAACTGAATTTTTCTGAATTAGGCATAACACTCCATAAGTTTCATTTAGTAAGAATTAAATGTGATAATGGTTTATTGATAGACACTTTGCAGAAGCCTTTGCAATGTTACGTTCAATTGTTTATTCATAATCACTTTGCAGGAGCCTTCTGCAATGTTAAGTAACTATTGAAATAAAATCATTGTCCACCACTGTCATTGCCATAACAGAGCATCAAGACTGTTATCCATAACGCAAGCCTAAAACATGGATTTCAACATGTATTACAGGCTAAACATGTATTACAAGCTATAGAATGAAACCCTTGAAAAAGTTAAACAATAAATGTTAACAGAGATAAGGAAAAGTAGAATAAAATTAAAAACGTAAATCAAGAAAAAAGCTATTGCATATTTTTTACCTCCAAAAAATAGTTCATAATTTCATTTCTTAAAATTACATTTTTAGCTGATAATAGCATTTCTGTCTAGAATCTGTATATGACTGGTCCTCTCCCAAGCCCCGGATCTCTGTCAGGCCTTTGCACTGTGAAAGTATGATTATTTTAATATTCTTTTCAGCCATCGGTTCAAAGAACTCCAAGCCTTTATACAGGATTCCTCGCTTTCTTCATGTCGCGTACACAGCCATAAACATTTCATATTTTAAATTTATCACTATGCGTTGTCTGTTCTCTACAGTTCCCAAGTTATGAGGCATTCAAAATGGTTGTATTGTAGCTCTGTCTGAAATCAGCTTTATAAATTTCTTACCACAAGTTTCAAGAAAACATGTAGCGTAGCTATAATATGCCTGGCATTAGTTTTCCGTTTGTATTATTTCAGAAACTGGTTCAGATCACCCAGGCCTGAGATAATGTGCAAAATGAGGATCGGTCCCCTGATTCTCCTTCAAGTTTGATTGACAGCTCCTTTAATGAGCCCCTCGCCCAGATAGTCTGCTTCCAGGAAGTTCTGTTCACAAAAATCCAGAATGGGAATGTAAAGCATGCCTGATGTAATATCCATCCTTCCACTTGAAATGGAATTGCCTTCATAAGTGTGAACAGTCTCAAAAAAAAACAGGCTCCTCCATTATCAGACATGCATTTGTAGTTACTAAATTATCTCCCACATTGTGAAGCCTTGGTATTGCTGGCTGATGTATAGGATAGACAGTGGGCATATGAATGCAATCCATTTGAAACTTTGTGATATGTTGTTTCACAGTTAATCTGGTGTAGCATGCCTGGAACAAGTCTGGATGAGCATATCATTTTTTTTTACACCGAAAAAACTATAACTTGATATTTTTTAATCAAAAGTTATAATTACAAAAAACAGTTTGGTCTCTTCACCTGAAACAGCTCGGGACAAACCCAAAGATGCTTTCACAGAATAACTGCCAAAAGAAAACTCACGTCCTACATAGACCAAAAACACTAATACTACAGAGGATGAAAACGACAAGCAATAAGGACAGCACCACATTTTTTTTTTTTGCATAGAAACATAAAAGACTCAAAGAAAATAAGGGAGCGTAACGGCCTTTCCTGATAAACTGCACAGAAGCATAACATACATGTGCAGAAACAATATAACAGTTCAACATAATCCCCAAAAAAACAGGAAACAAAAAGCCACTAAACTTTGAAAGATCCTTCATCAATCTTGAAAATATCCCCAAAACATCCCAAAAACAGGAAACAAAAAGCCGTAGTAAACTTTGAAAGATCCTTCATCAATATTAAAAAAATCTCAAAAACAGGAAACAAAAAGCCCCTAGTAAACTTTGAAAGATCCTTAACCAATCTTGAAAAAATCCAAAAAAACAGGAAACAAAAAGCCCCTAGTAAACTTTGAAAGAAACTTCATCGATCTTGAATTCCTCTCACCGAAAGGATACCTTCTAAAGCTCCCACTGCTCTTTTTTATCACTGTAAAAGTTTAACAAATGAGCATCATCATTTAACAAAAGCAACAAATCCTATGATCACTATAAATGTTTGAATGTTCAGAAAGCCTGGGCGGGTGCGTGTGCTCACCAAGTTAACCAAATCTTGAAACCCAGATAAGGGCCTCTACCAGTTTATTTTATGAGCCATGACAAGCACGCGCACCAGAGACCTCGAACCAGCATAGAAAATTCAATCATGTGCAGAATATGCTGGTAACAGACCATAACATTCCTGGTCTGGCATACTTAAGACCCGCCACTGCCCACAGGTTCTCCCAGCCCTTCCAAACACCATTCGCACTCCTCTCGCAACAATTTTGGCTTTCTAAAATAGCTTTCATCTCCACATTTGTTGTTTGTGCTGAAGCACTTGAGGAGAAGTGGCACAAGCAACA
>LPNX010723114.1:194998-237757 GCA_001517045.1 Pseudotsuga menziesii | reverse complement strand
CAGCATATAATCCCGTTCTTCGCACATCTGACTATATAATTCTCTACTGCCCCACTCAGCATCCCCTGCACTGCACTTGACCATAGCATAAGCCATGGTCTCGTTACATTTACGGTCGTCTTGCTCTTCCTCATCTTCCCCAGGGTTTTGTGTCGAGAGGAGAGTATTAGGGCCAAAATGGTTGGATTGATGTTCTGCTTAAGAAATGGTAAGAGGGTCTCCTGCTCAGGGTTTTCTTCTCTGCTATGCAAAAGAGGGTTTTCGGGTTTCAAGCATGGCATGCCAGGCTGAGGGAGGGTTTTAAGGCCAAGGGAGGTGAATTTCCGTTTTGCTAGAAAAACAGAACGGATGAATTTCTGATTCGTGCCAAAAGGACAGTAATGATTTCAGTTCTTATGGATGATTTGAGCATTTGAGCGCGAAAAATCAACCCTGATTTAACGGAAATTATTAAGAAATCTATGATTTTTTATTGGTAGAAATTTTATTAAAAAACACCAAAATTTATGGTGTTGTTTAATTAGATGTATTTCAAATATAAATATTTATGAAGTTTCGAGATTTTGGATTGATTAAGAGATTTTTTAAATTAGGGTTTTGGGTTGATTAAACATGAAGATAGCTAGAGGAGAGCTACCAACCACTCGCAGTTTGCAGACACCATTCCACTAGGAGGGGCATCTACTATCATTGCAGAAAGATTCAAAGGTGCCTTGTCTGTTTTTCTAAAAGCCTATGACAAAGTGAACTCTGCTAAAACCAAAATCTATGGATGGAATTGCTCGCCAGGCACCTTGGCAAGGATAGGAAGTACACTTGGGTATGAAGGCAATGCAGCTTGGAACTCCTTCAAGTATCTTGGGATTCCAACCTTCAAAGGGAAGAAACGAACTGTCGATTGGCAAGGGTTGGTCGACAAGATCAAAACCAAAATCACAGCATGGGGGACAAGATGGTTGAATCTTGCTGGTAAGTTAGTCGTGATCAAATCAATCTTCTCTGCCTATCCCATTTATGCTTGCTCAATCTCATTAGGTCCCAAAAAAATTATGAAAGACATCACCAAAGAAATCAAAAGGTTTTTATGGCAGGGTGGCAATTCAAGCAATCAAAGGAAATTCCATCTTGTGAATTGGAATATAGTGTGCACGCCAAAAGATTGCGGTGGCGCTGGGATAAGAACCTGGCTCTGGGAGCCAAAATATTCTGGAGAGTTGTTTCAAGGAAGAGAGCATGGTGGAAGGAGACTCTTCACAAAAAATACATGAGCGGTGATAGAAGAAGATGTGTAGACACCATTGATCAGGGAAAAAAAAGGCACGTCGATCTGGGAGTTGTGCAAGAAGGCAGCACATATTCTACAAGACCAGCTCTATTGGATCCCAGCTAGTGGCAAGCAAATTAAGATCTGGGTCGACAATATAGGACCTTCCTCCCCTGCCAACTTCAAACAAAAATTCACAGAGCTGAAATGTTGGATGGACCAAGCAAATATTAGCACCTTATACGACCTCTCAAGCTGGACGAGCAGTGGTAGATGGGCCGACTGGTCTGAATTGGAGGTTCTGAGTTGTCTGGCAGATTACAACGCGTTCCTCTCCCTTCTACATGGGTCAGCTCTCGTCCACCGTAACCTATTAGATGGATGCTGATGGGGAAGTTCAGGCGTTTATGAGGTAAAAAATGGGTACCATGTAGCAGTCGAGCTCACAGATAATAGCACGTATGATAGGAAATGGGTTAAAGTGTGGAGCAGCGATGGGTTGCCAAAGATAAATTATTATTATTATTATTATTATTGGGCATTGGTCCATCGAAAAACTCTGGCCTCCGAGACTCTTAGGAAAAGAGGCATCGCAGGCCCAATCAGATGTATTCTATGTAAAATCTCAGAAGAGTCCTTGGAGCATTTATTCATAGAATGCAAGTTCTCTTAGGAGGTTTGGCAGCGAGCTTTCAAAGACTTGAACTGAGATTTAACATTGCCAACAAACTGGAACATTTTCTTCGCTTGCTGGAAAGATTACTACGAGGGATCCCTTTCTAAAAAACCAAACTTTTCCAAAGCTTGGAAAGCTCTCCCAAGATATATTTGCTGGAAACTATGGACAACAAGAAACATTGAGATTTTCGAGGGGAAAAAAAAAACAATCCTGGCAAAGTTGTTTCCACCGCAAAGGCACTTTGGGTGGAAGCTTTATTTATGAGGAAAATGGATAATATCAACAAGAACCTTTGACAACTGCAGAAAGAGCTTGGGCTTCTGACTTTTTTGGGGGGGTTTTCTCTACTCCCTAGACTCGGCTAAGAAAAAAATCCAAACCTCAGAATTGGCAAGTTAGAAAGAAAGCCCCCCCCAAAATAGCTGTCATCTCCACATTTGTTCCCCTGTTCATTATATATTGTATATTTTGATGGTACATTATCCTCGAAATGGTTTAATACACTTCTCTTTGATGCTTCTACCTTTTATTTGAAAATTAGTTCTTTGATCGGACTCTTTGGCATAGTTTGGAGAATTATCACATGAACTGTTTGTAAAAATGTATGAGTGTTACTTTTATGCTTATTTATGATAAATAATATTGAAATGTGTCTGAGAATGTGAAGAGAAATCTTCTTGGTAGTGTTGGGGAAATGTCTACCGAAATTCTAGATCAATTTCCAATTTCTGGCTCCTTCAGTGGAATTGTCTTGAGTAGATTTGTGACTTTGCATATGAAGTGTTTGAAAAAATGTTAGAATGAGATATACCTATATTATGACTGATAAAAAAAATTATTTAGAGTTGGAATTGCATTTGAATTATTCTATGAATTATGGATTTAATTATTCTAGTGATTCCTAGAATTACTAGTCAATTCAGATGAGTAGAATTAACTTGTTTTGTGGATTGTTTAATGGACTATACATGGGTGGAAAGCTACAACCATATGACTGTAAGTGATCCCTGATATGATTTCCATGAGCTAAAATAGTCACATATTTCTCTTTATTTGGCATTTGGAAAGTTCAATTGGAAACTAGGTACATTGCAATGAAATTGGCAAATAGTTTTTGGATTCGAAACTCTGTTTTTTGTAAAAGATGAATGTACAACCATATGCTCTGTTATTAGTGTTTTTTTTTTGCTTGGGGAATCGACAATTGGAGACTGAGCTAGTACTCGCGAGACATGAGGTCCAAGGATCCAATCCCGCTACCACTATACCCCTAGGTGCCCCACACACCCCACAAGCATGGGGCACGGGTAAAGTCGGGTGTGATTTGAACTCGTGACCTCGAATTTACAACATGTGAATTCATATCAAGTGAACCACCAATGAGCCACACCTGTGCAGGCTATCTCTTTTATTGGTGCTTTACTTGTGCTGTAGAAGGCTATTTTCTAGATCTGTACCTTCACCTTTGTGTTCATCGAAACTCGGTACGATTGGTTTGATTTAATTCCTTGCAATGTTTATTAATTAGTTGTACTGATTGAACTTGAAATATCCTTCGTTTATGTACTTGGATCAAATCTGCAAAAGTACTTTAATTTGTTGTACTTGCATGCTTAAATATGTGTATAATGGTTGTAGGTTCACTTTTTGGTTCATTGGCATGGTTGCGTGTCGAATTTGTGCAAGACTAGTTGTTAGTATTGAACAACTAGTTAACTAGTTCTTGTGGAATCATTTTCATAATTACGATGTTTAATTAATTGGAAAATGGTAATTAGCCCTAATTTACATGTTATTAGGTGTTACTTAGCCATGGAATTGATAAACAATGGTTAAGTGATAAACAAATGAAATTATAATAAGTACCATCATTTGTGCGCTAATTATCGTTAAGTATTGTAATTGGAACATTGATTACTAGTTAATCACGATTAAGAGTGAATGGTCTTTAGAGGTGGAATTTATGTCTAAATTGGATTGGAATGGATCCGTGATGTTGCTAGAAGGTGTTATTAATCCTTCCCAGCGTTTGGATCGGACGTTTAAATAATTATTGAATTTATTTTAATTTATTTGTAATTAAATTTGTTTAACTGATCCATTGTGCTAAAATTATCTAATTAACCTTATAGAGCTAATAATATGCCCCTCAGACCCATTTATATCCCAGGAGACTTTATAATTATGATGCCAATAAGATGGCATTGTAGATACAAGCAACATAGATTTGAAACAGGGTCAATGCACATGTCCTCACCGTGATGATGTGGCAATGCAATAAACATGCTTGCAATGCACTAATGCTAGTCAACACTCGCCTAATTTTTGGAAGCATTTACAACACTTAGTACAATGTCTATTGTAAGGTATCAACGTAGATATCAATGCAACAATGACATCAATAAGGGAAAGCATCGAAATAAATGACATTGAGTGCAATTTTTGTGAAGTAAACATGACATGTTGTCTACCACTTCCAAAAGTGTTGTGTCTTGTGTTGTGAAAACTTCAATTTTTTGGGTAAAAGTTAGAATACATGATTATGCTAGAGAGATTTCTAAAGCAATGTATTATAGTAACGTTACAAGAATTGTTAGGGTGCTTCAAATTTCCTTTCATGGTAGAGTAACATCTATCATAAAGTTATGCAACATGTGATTTCTTGGGTGTTTCTTGGAGAACTTTAAATCTGGCAACCTCTTACTTGAATCCTCTTATGCAATATTATGTGTTTTTTGGCCATACCCATCACTTCGTCAATAAAGGATCCTTCTCCCAACTAGACCAATCACCCCTCAATAGATGATTCTACTATATGATATATTATTTTTCTATTATAAGGTATTTTCCTTTCAAAGCTCTCCCACATTTGGTGTAGTTCTTTTATTTATTTTTCCTATTCTATTTATTCTCTCCTCATTTTATTTCGTGCAAAACTTCAATGGGTCTATTTTGTTGTTGTGATTTCCTCTTTATTCTATTGATGATATATGATGCTTATCTATGCATGAATAAATATCAAACACCTACTGCATGAATGGAAATAGCCAAGGTCAATAAACTGTTGTAATAAACCCTTATTCTATCAAACCCCATTCTCAATTTCAACTAAGTTGAAATTCGAATACATGTAGGGTTTTGCTTTATTTATTCTAATTTTTTGTTGTGGTATTTATAAATGATCGAGAAGAGGCTCAAGGAGATGGAAGAAGAAAGTATTCCCCTTGAAGATATTTATTCCAAGGTAGAAAAATAAATGGATATCATTCAAGGTTATGCATTTTGTCTTCATTTCTATCAAAATTTCCCTTGAAGTGGTTGGCACACCAACTCCTATGAAATTGTTGTGCTCTGGACTGAATTTTGAAAGCACTCATAGAATTGTATTCGAATGCTCCCCTTGCATTATTTATCATAGCAATGGCACTTTTAGCTGCATGGATGTTTGGTGAAACTAAGAACTATGGAAAGGGATTGTCGCTATGGATTTTGATCCCATGCATATATTGAAATTATATCAAGTGGGTTGTGAGTATGACAGGGTGTAGTACTATTCTCTGCAACATTTGTCATCACTTAGCATACCAATGGGTGGGAATCCAATCCATATCATCTATGATGCGAAATCTCTAAGTCCACAAAGAAGATGTAAGTTTGATTTTTACAACATATGATGTTTTATTGTTTCTCTTTTTTGTTTTCTAATCATTAAATATTTTCCTCTCAAAGGACATTGCCTATACTTGAGTTTTGCAAAGTTTAAGGGCCATTGCCACATTTTGGTGTATTCAAGTAAATCATTTTACTAGATCCCTTATCTTGTATTCATTTTTTTTCCTTGAAAAAAAAACATAATTTTATTTCATCCAAGGCGAATCAAAATTACATTTTGTAGATGCAAATGCATTACGAGCAATCAGCTCTAGTGCCATAGCAAGCGGTCAAAAAATAGACCAAAGGTCTGTGGAAAAAAAATGAAAATACTATATTACATCAAAGGACATAGTAATCAAGGATGAAAATATGTCTCTATTTTCCCTTTTTTCCCCATCTTCTTTCTTTTCACTTCAGTCCAACCATCCTGCGAAGTGACAGCTACAACCAATTGTTTACCTGCCATCTCCCCTGGTTGCTGAACAGTAACTTGATACTTATCAGAATCTGAACTTTTTGTTTCATGTGCACGCTTTAGTCCACTAAAAGAAGCATCCGCAGGATTCACATCATTTGATAGTGTTTCCGCACCAGAGTTCTTTTTTTCTAATGTTTGTGTATCCACTGATTCAGATTTCATCATGTTTTCCTCATTTTTCTGTAGTTCTGGTTGATCTTCGTCTTCACTATCCTCATCCCCATCTAGAGATGGAGCATAATCTGATTTCCAGTTTTGACGGTTAGAATTCTGCCCCTTTTTTTTGTTTGTAAACTTTTTAGGAAGAGGGCATGTGTCTTGGAGATGACCCGTCAAATGACAGAATCTACATCTAAAAGCAGTATTTTCATAGTCCAACCTCTTATTCCAATTGAAAGATTCATGTTTCAGTTGTAATATTTCAGGGAGTCCTTTGCTGAGGTCTATCTCCACACAAATTCTTACATAACTAAATAATCCCTGTTCTTTCCTATCGCTATCACTTTTGATAAACCTGCCAAGAAGATTGCCAATGTCTTCCAATACTAAATGGTGCCAGAATGGTAGAGGTAAATTTGGCAACCTCACCCACACTGGCATCTTGGTTACCACCATGGAGTTTGAATCAAACTTTGGAAACCAGGGTGTTATGAAGAGCCCAACTCTCCCCCAAAACCAAGGTCCCTGTGTTAACATCTTTTGATAATCTTCCTGTGATTCAAACTGAACTACAAAGAAGCCCTTAGAACATAATAGGATTTGACAATTTGTTGTCCAATTTGTGTAAATCCATTAATGGAGATCAAAATATCTGGGCCAAAAACCATTAAAACGACAAATGACAACTGCAGATTGTAGCATACTGAAAAGTTTTGTTACCTGAGGATTCTTGATCTCTAGTGTTGGTGTGGATTCCATCTTTTGTACAACATACAGACTGCTATGGAGAGAAGAAAAGGCTGATGCCTGTGGTCCCTTAGATCGAGCTGTTTCTTTATAAGACGAAGGACCGAAGGATCCTCTATTTCTGTCTGCTCTCCCCCTCAGGCGGTGCATCAAAAAAATGGTTGAGTTCTTGGAGATCTGATCATCTGTCAGCCTAGAATCTTCCTGCAACATTTTGCCTTCATGGATAAAGTAGAAAGAGGTTCTAGGTATACCCTCTCTTCACTCAAGGTTTGCTTTTATTGTCTCTACTGATTCAGATCCATGAACCCATACCATAATCGTCTTCCTAGAGGTCAGTTTTATAAAGATCTGAAATCTGTCTCTGTCTTTGTTTGCCCTAACTCCAGATTCCGAGGAGAAATTGGAAAAAACAGAGGGCACCACCACCCGAAAGGGAAAAGTAAGAAAAAATACCAGATTTGTCTTAAACTGTGCCTCGAGGTAGCTATTTTGGACCATCTGAACCACACCCATTCCCATTCTCACCACATTCTTCAGATCTAATGTTTCTTGTGTAGACTAATCTAGAACAATACAAGGAGACGCCGGGCTCTTTGTGTTCTGCAAGTCAAGTGGAACTAGCAGCGATATGGTCCCGTTTGAGCAAATGTTTAACCACTTGTATTTTCGAGCTTCCACCATCTGCC
This sequence comes from Pseudotsuga menziesii, assembly GCA_001517045.1. Classification (NCBI taxonomy): domain Eukaryota; kingdom Viridiplantae; phylum Streptophyta; class Pinopsida; order Pinales; family Pinaceae; genus Pseudotsuga; species Pseudotsuga menziesii. The sequence goes on along the minus strand of LPNX010723114.1, from coordinate 230,087 downwards.
TGGACAAATGCACCAGCGCCCAAGAGCGGGTTGATCTCCCTCCCTGCGCCCACAAAACGCCCATGCGCCCTTGCTGTAGCATCAGATCTGGGTGTGCCGCCGCCATTGCTAGGGTTCCAGCTCTCTGTGTACCTTCAAGACCAAGCTCCTTTATATTTTCAGAAACCAAAGCAATTCCCAATCAATTGTGCTAACTAGAGAAACCAAACTGTGTTGTCCTCATCTTGTATTCATATTCTTCTTTGTGTGGAAATAAGAATTCTTATAATTTCCAAGCAATTTTAAGTGATTTTGCAAAGTATTGGTAAAAAATTTATTTGACTTGAAGGGTGTATTAGTATTTGTTTTCCCTATAGTGTTATTCCCCACAACAATTATCTTCACTCAACCTAGGTGCAACCACAAATGGTTAATACAAATAAGAAAGGTCGGATATTAAACCTAAGAATTGTAGTAAAATTATGTGCTTCCACATGCATGGCCTATGTTCAAATACCCATAAATAAATATCAAATCATTTATCGTCAGGAGCAATCTGTGTGTGTAACATGTTTTTAATAATAATAACAATAATATATTTTTGGGTAACGACCAAGCCATACACCAATTTGGTGTATGAGACCCCCTTGTTTGTGGGACAAGGGATCCTCCTTTGTGCAGCGATTTGCCTGCTAAAATCTACATAAGTGTACATACCCTAACCCCTCCATATTTGAACCTATGACCTCCTAGGAGGAAACATGTTCTTAACCATTAGGTACACTCATGATGTATACTTCACCTCCTTTATTTGATCTTTAATAACATCCATTAATATCATATTTAAAAATGAAATGACACCTAAAAAATTAAAAGGTAAATTTTGCAAATTTGTATGAAGTTAAATTAAAAGGTAATGAAAATATTTGGTTGTGATCAATTTTTGGTTTAATGTGCAAGGGTTAATGTCAAATTTCAACATTGGTTGCACAATATATTCTCCTACACAACATTATTTTCTTGCTTGCAATCCTCATTATACAACATATTCATCATTAAATAAACATTCATCAATAACACCATCTTAAGTTACCATTTTTGTTTGCAATGATATATGTTTTTTTGGATCCATGGGGATTTGTGAACACTAAGACCCCATTATTGTAGTAAACCCCATTTAACATGAAGCCATCAAACTTTCCAAAACATACACATGATTAACACTCCATGCCCACTAGAATTTATGTGAAGTTCATTATAACGGTGATGCCCATCTGACCTGCTAGATTATAGCTTAATGAATCTAGTCTCTTAACCATTTTTTTTGTAAATTAGAAACCATATGAAAATACAGAGGATAATATACAAAAATACTGAGATAGGGAGCCTCCCATGATGAGAAAACAACTCCCTACAGAGTCAATCAGGCCTCTCCAGGTGAGAAAAAAAACCTTCATCAAAGTGGCTCTATCATAATCATAGCATTGTTTATAAAGGAACAAAACTATAACCTTGAAGGCCAACATAGTTTTGATATCTATGTAACAGAAGACATTTTTCATCCCTAATTCAGAAAAAATTATATATAAAAAAAACAAATAAATAAAAACATTTAACGGAATGAAGCTACTTGATAGCTGACGCTAGTGCCTGGTCGTGGGGTGGAAGTTGTGGATTCAGTATTGACTTTGGCATTGTCATCACAGTTTGGTGCAGGGTTCGTAGTGTCGGATTCAATGATGGTGTCGTATTTAGCATTGGATTTGATACTAGCCACATTCTTCTAACTGCTTTTCTTTTCATCCATTGGTTCTTCCTCTTTTATCCCAATCTTCGCCTCGGGGACGCCGCTTCACCACCTTGCTCATTGTCTTGGTAAAAAATACCATGAATGGTGTCGTCCTCGACAATGATCGAGAGTAGAGGTGAAGGAAGACGAAAGGTCAAATCCACCTCCGTGCACCAATCCATAATGGTTTGGACCTTATCCCAACTCTAGGAGACACACTCGGTGTTCTTCCTCTGCCTCACTGAGATCATTTCGCAGAAGGAGGAGGGCATTCGTCAGTTTAGCGAGCTGCCCTCGGAGGCCTGTCTCTGATTCCCCATGGCTTGTTTCTGCACCTCTCCCTCCTCATCTTCCTCTTTGACCAGGGTGAACCATTTTCTACCCAAATAGCTTCACAATTGTTTTAGGGTTGATGATTGTCCAGCGTAAGAGGAACACAGAAGAGCTTCCACAACCAGGGAGGTCAAGCATTGAAAATGCAGAAGGGATGTTGCTCCAGGATAATGTCATGGAAAATAAAACAGAGGTCACACAAAGGGTAGAGTAAATTCCACTCGCGTGACCCTGTTGCATCTCATCTCGGTGTTATGCCCTTCTTCAATATGGGGGTTGGGTGGCAGCTACAAGGCCGTCATCTCACATGCCTCGGATCACCACTTATGCTCCCCCATCCCATCCCCTATTAAGCCTTATGATCTGCCAGCTAATACCCCATCCGAGGAATATCTAGTGTCTTAACCATTGAATGAACTTGTTTTCACATTTAAATAGTTTGTTCTGAACATTAAAATTACACACTATCTTTGACCTTAAATACATTCTCTTTGACATTAATGTCATGGAAAATAAAGCAGAGGTCACACGAAGGGTAGAATAAATGCCAATCGCGTGACCCTGTTGCATCTCATCTCGGTGTTATTCCCGGANGGGCCTACTAAGGAAAATTAATAAAATAATAGTTAAAATAATAAAATAATATTTATTAATTTTGGAGGAAGAAAAGAAAAAACTACTTTTTTGTTCGTATTTTCAGCATATCTCCCTGTACTTTTACTCCAACTTTGATCAAGAGAGCTCGTTGGATGCGGAATTAAATTCCGCATCCAACGAGCTCTCCCGATCGAAGTTTGAGTAAAAGCACAGGGAGATATGCCGAAAATACGAACAAAAAAAGTAGTTTTTTTTATGATACCTATCCCCAAATTTATATTAAAAAATTGTTTAAGATGTGCTCCCTTTTTGAATTTTAAAGCATTTTGATTGGCTAATACATGATGACATGGAATTTCAATTATTTTTGGAAGGCCCATTTTAAGTTGAAATTTCCTCTAATAGGCTTCTTCAATGCGGGGGTTGGGTGGCAGCTGCAAGGCCGTCATCTCACATGCCTCGGATCACCACCTATGCTCCCCCATCCCATCACCTATTAAGCCTTCTAATCTGCCAGCTAACACCCCATCCGGGGAATATCTAGTGTATTAACCATTGAATGAACTTGTTTTCACATTTAAATAGTTTGTTCTGAACATTAAAATTTCACACTATCATTGACCTTAAATACATTCTCTTTAACATTAAATACATTGTCTTCAAACATCAAATATGTTATCTCCAATATTAAATATGTTTATTTTCCCTACGTTAATGAGGTCTTGGTCCTCATTAGTGAGGGCATACTCCTTCACTTTAATGACATGAAGTAGGATAATAGGGTAATGATTTGGGCCCTTTCTGCTCGAGAAGTTTACATGGTAGTCCAAATTGGAGATTTTCCACGAGAATTTGTTAGATTTAAAAAAAAAATACTGGTGTTTGTGTCAACTTGTGGCTTTTCTTCAATTTGTTGTCATGTTGTTGAGGTTATGTGGTGATGGAAGTGATGGAAATGGGGCTAATACTATTGGAATGATGTATAATGGTGGTATTGATAATGACAAAATAGGTCAACAAAAGTAGGTTGTTAACAAAGGAAATACAAATCCTAAGGGTTGAGGTTGCATAATTTAAGTGTTGTAAGGGTTTGTGGGGTAGTTGAATAATTATTTACAATCACAATCTACAATCTTAGTCTATTTAAAGGTTTCTTTTAGAAAAAAAAATGGATCATTGAATTTTTGAGGATTCCAAATCATTTTCTCACTATCTTACTCATGAATGAAAGCATCATTCTCATCAATGGTGCCATCCTTCTCACTAAGGAGGTTGTTCTTCATCTCTTGATTGTACCTCTATTACAATAGCTCCTTTACTCATTTTCATTAATGTAGTCCATCTTCTCCAATGATGACATACTCACCACACAAACCATCCTTACTAAAATCATCATCCACCTGGTACTTAGATGGCATGTTGTGTACCAAAATGAAGGTTATCCTCATCATGCATTCCACATTCATTTTGTTGTTGATCATCCTCATAAGACATCCTCATGAACTTCTGCATTTATTTCATCCCCTTCTAAGCAAGACACCTTGTCAAACCATCTATCTCTTAACAAGCTTATCATGGTTAATCTACACTTGATGTAGGACATCCTAATAGGCCATTCAGCTCCTTCTTTAGAAGTTTCCTTCATCTTGTTCTAGGATGGACATCCTAACATGTCATTTTGTACACTTTCTCCATTTCTCCCATCTTTTCATCTTTTTATCCAAGCCTAAAATTGACTTTCCATAGGATTTTCTTTGGATTTTGCATGAATTTAATAGACAAAAAAAATGGTAAACAAGGTTATTTTACTAACTATAAAATATTACCATCAAATTTACTTGTACCTTTATATATTATGTGTTTGTAAATTTAAAGTAATAGTTGGCATAATCAATGGACTCTCGAGATTTTGAATTTTTTGGCTCCAAGAAGATCCTTGGTTTTCTTTGGCCCGAGTTCATTCTATGAGGCTCACTTCTTGTTGCTCTTGGTGTGCTGCTCTGTGGAGGTTAGTCTGCAGGTGTTGATGTTGGCTCTTCACCTGCTCGTATTTGTAGGATCGCTCATTGTGAATTTCCTAATTGATTTGCTCGTGTTCTGAATCAGGTTCCTATCTAAGATCTGGTTTTTCCTCAAGAAGCTCCTGTAGCGTGGAGGACCTGCTCTCTTGTCTTTGGCAAGAGCGCTTCTGGTTCGAATTTTAATTTACAGGTGTCTTTACAGGATTTCCATGATTATCTGCCTCTCCAAGTAGTGTTGGTGTCCTCTACTTTCAGGTTGTTGTTATTCTAGATCTCTTGTCCTAACAGATTGATCCTCTCTTTGGTGGCCTGATCATGGATGCTGGAGGGGACCCTCCTCCTCCTCTTCCTCCTGAACTAGTTGCTTTTAAAAGACTGGTTGCATCTTGTGGCTAACGAAAAGGGGGGCCATCGCAGAGATTTGTGAAGAAGGTTGACATCCCCTCCGTTGAATTTCATACTGATAGGATCTGTCGATCAGCTCTCAATCTTGCTGAGCATGGGCTTATTGGGCAATTCACTGGCCTCTGGCCTTCTCCTAAGGCTATAGATGGTCGGGTCCAGAGAAATTGGAGGCCCTTAATAACTGAAGGCATCCAAAGCCACTTTGTTGGTAGAGGCTACTTTGTTTTTGTGTTTGTTTCAGTTGAAGATCGTGATCTCATCTTTCGCAGTGGACCATTCTTCATGGGTCCTCAGGGTCTTTATTTGAACAAATGGACTCTTGATTTTGACCATACGCGGGATGTTCCATCTGCTATCCATGTCTGGGTTAGGCTCCCCCACTTACCTCTTCATTGTTGGAACTCATATTTTCTAGAAGCCATCGGGAACAAGCTTGGAAATTGCATAGACAGGGCAGAAAGGAAATACCAATATTCTTGTGCTAGAATTTGCGTTGAAGTTGACTTGGAGGTTGGAGTCATTAGAGGAAATTTCAATTTAAAATGGGCCTTCAAAAATAATACAAATTCAATGTCATCATGTATTAGCCAATCAAAATGCTTTAAAATTCAAAAAGGGAGTACCTCTTAAACAAATTTTTAATATAAATTTGGGAATAGGTGTCATAAAAAAAACTATTTTTTTTGTTCGTATTTTTGACATATCTCCCTGTGTTTTTACTCAAATTTTGATCGGGAGAGCTTGTTGGATGCAAAATCAACATTTTTTCAAGTATTTCTTGTTTTTAGGGTAGTGAGGCCCGTAAAAAGTATGCTGAGTGGGTACTTGTTGGATGAGGAATTTGATTATGCATCCAACGTGCTCTCCCAATCGAAATTTGAGTAAAAACAAAGGGAGATATGTCGAAAATACGAACAAAAAAGTAGTTTTTTCTTTTCTTCCTCCAAAATTAATAAATATTATTTTATTATTTTAACTATTATTTTATTAATTTTCCTTAGGAGGCCCATTTTGAGTTGAAATTTAATCTAATTTTCAGGGGCGATCAAGCTCACAATAGTTGACTGGTCTTACATACAAGAATTGGACTATGAGCAAATTCCTTTAAGTGTCAATTCTATCATGAATATGGTCATTTTTCATGTAACTATAAGAAAAAATCTGAAGAGGAACTTCAAATTGAAAATGATGACCAGTGGACTCAAGCTAAGAAAGCTAGTAATTCCATCCAGGATCTAAGAAACAAAGGTAAAGACGGGAAGACTATGAAAGGTGTCATTGTTGTTGGGAAGAATCTCCCCATTCCTCAGGCTGTAGAAAATACATCTTTCAATCATTTTGTTGTTCTAAGCACTCTTGAAATTTATGTTCTTAAAGAAGGTGAACTGCAACAACTAGAAGGACAGACCGATGTACCTAAATTCAATGTTGGTCCAATGGAACAAGCAGTAGTTTCTAATCTGGAACTTCATATGGAAGGTGAACCCTTGCAGCTAAATTCTCCAAAGGAAGCCAAAGATTCTCCTTCTTATGCTGATATAACTAGGAATACGCAGGTTGTTTGCTCTGACTCCTCTGACGAAGATTCAATCGAGCATATCTCTAAAAATGCTGGTAGAAAGTCAAGAAAGGAGACTCGTGAAGAAGAGGCGGAGAGGCCTAAGATGCAAGGCTCTCAGTCCACCATTGAAATGTCGTATGGTAGGATTAAGAGGTCAAGGCCCCCATAGGGCGTTATCACTCCCTCCCACTTGGCTAAATAATGCAGATAATTTCTTGGAATCGCAGGGGATTGAGGAATCCAATCAATGCTGAAGCAGTCAAAGATCCGTTGAAGATGGTTTCTTAAGAAATTCTCTTGCTCCAAGAGTCTGAAATAGAGGAGGAAACTCTCCTTCTCCTCAGCAAGACAAAATGGAAATTGACAGCCAGCAAAGCTGTCAGCACGAGAGGCATCTCTGGGGGATTAGCTACTCTTTGGCGTGATGAAAACTTTCAGCTCAAAAGATGGTTTGTCCCCCAGCATTGGATCTTTACAGATCTTTTCCATATCTCTAGTATGACCTCTCTCGCTCTCTTTCACCTATATGTCCCTGTCAATTTCATCGAAAAAAAAGACTGCTGGAAAACGTTATCTCAGTTTATAGAATTAAACTCTCCTTCAAACACAGTGATCGCTGGAGATCTTAATATATCTCTAGCCCCAAGTGAGAAAAAGGGCGGGCTCTACGGTAAAGATCAACTCCAAAATACGGTTGAGGAATTAATTCTTGCCTGCGATCTGATCGATATTAAACCCCAAGTCTAGAAGCTTCACGTGGTCCAACAACATAGCTGGTTCAGCCAATATGTCTGCTCGTCTCGACAGGTTTCTAGTCCACAACACTCTGTTGGATCGGAATTCCATCATTTCTTCAAATTTTTTGCCTAAACTCATGTCTGGCCATCATTCTATTTCTATGCTTTTCGAAAAAGAAGAAGATATCGAGCCAATACCATTTCGATTCAGTCCTCTCTGGACTGAGAGAGATGGCTTTATGGATATAGTTTATCATGCATGGTCACAATACATAGATGGATCACCTAGCTACGTCTGGGAACAGAAGCTTAAAAAAACCAAAATTGCTTTGAAAACGTGGGTTAAAACTCCTCTGAATACTCCAACCAACATCAGACATGAGCGAGTGGCTGAGTTATTAGCGATCCAGCTAGGTATGGAAGACAGAGTAATCACAAAATCTTAGTTATCTCTGGAACATTCTGCTCAATTTAGAACTTTTCAATCCTTTAGTAAGAAAGAGGAACATCTTTGACTTATGTCTCGCAGCCTCTGGTTGCAAGCAGATGATAAAAACCATGCATTCTTTCATCGTCAATGCAGAGCTAGACTGTCTTAGAACAATATTTCGAAAATCTCTATTGGAGAGGGGGTCACCATTAAAGGTCAAGAAATTCTAAAACAAACTGCAAATAGGCACTTCCAGCTCTTGTTTCAAGATGGCCTTGCAGATGGTGAGGTGTTTGCTGAATTTTTGGGCAACGTTCCCTCTCTTGTCAGTATAGAGGATAATCAAGTCTTAATGAAACTCTTTTCTGAACAGGAAATCTTGGATGTCATCTGGGCTATGGAGTCGGACAAAGCTCCTAGGTCAAATGGCTTTTCCTTCCATGTTTACAGAGTCTGTTGGAACATAATCAAACCAAATCTGATCCGTATGGTGACAACCTTCCAAAAAAAAGGTAAAGTTGGAGGGTGTACAAATTCTACATTCCTTGCTCTAATTCCGAAGGTAGTTAATCATTTTTCTTTTGACAGGTTTCAACCTATCTCTTTGTGCGATGCCTCTTACAATATTTTAGCCAAGCTTCTCACCAATAGATTCAAGTTATTGTTAGGTAATCCAATCTCTCCTCTTCAGGGGGGTTTTGTAAAAGGCAGACACTTAGTTGATAATGTCATCCAAGTCCAAGAAGCACTCCATTCAAGTTACCAAAGGAAGAAGAAAGGAATGTTAATTAAGTTGGACATGAAAAATCCATTTGACCGTGTAAAACTTCCCTTCCTCTATGGAGTTCTTCTTTCTTTTGGATTTAGCTCTAAGTTTGTGGATTTGATCAAAGCCTATACAGATAGGCCCTGGATTGCGCCCCTTGTCAATGGTCGACCTTCAAAAATTTTCCAAGCCACTAGAGGTCTTCGCCAAGGATGCTCGATGTCGCCCTTTCTTTACATCTTGATGGCTGAAACTCTAAGTAGAAAACTTTCAGCTGAAATGGAAGCTGATTACATCCTGAGCATTAAGATCACCAGGGGTGTGGACCCAATAAGCCATTCTCTCTTCGCATATGACTCTCTTCTTTTTGGAGGGGCCTCATTGAAGATTTCCAGGGCCTTCAATGTTATTCTTCAAAAGTATTGTCTAATTTCAGGAGCCTTGATCAACAATAAAAAAAAGTGTAGTCTATGGCTTTAATGTAGAGCCCTCTGCCATTCTTCGAATTGCAAGCTTCTTAGGATTCCCTGGTTTTGACAAGTGGAAGAAGATTAAGTATTTGGGGCTGCCTTTAACTCTTGGTCTAGCCCCTCCTTCCCTTTGGCTCGAAGTACTTGCCAAGATGAAAGCTAAAATTGTTTCGTGGGGTGGTCATTGGCTAACTAAGGCTGGTAAATTGATATTGATCAAATTAGTTTTATCAGCTCTTCCTATCGTTCAATCTTCAATGTTGCTTGCCCCCAAGTCTATCTCGGCTCAAATCTCTAAGCTTTTGCGTGAGTTTCTCTAGAACGGGTGGTAAAGGAAGTCAGAATAAGATGCATTTGGCAAGCTGGGAATTTCTTAAAAAAACCTTTTTTAGAAGGTGGTTTACAAATTCAGGACCCCTGTCTCGCTAATCAAGCGTTGGGTGGAAACCTTATTTGGCAACTCTATGTGGACAAATACCACCCTATCAGTAAGATTTTCAGAATAAAATATCTCAAAGGTGGTTCACTGAGAAATATAACATCGTCTAATACCCCCTTAGGTACAACTCTTTGAAATTCCTATAGAAGAGGCCTTGACAAATTTAAACAACAGCTTTATCGAATCCCTGGCAATGGGAATAAGATCCTCCTCTAGGAGGACAAAATCTCGAGAAATCCTGCTCTTTCCTTTGTCATTTCGTTAGCAAAGTTTATGGACTGGACAATTAACAAAGGCCTGCTCCGCTTGGATGACATTTTCTCTTGGGATAGTTTTGGTAATTGGATGGGCTGGTCTTTCCCTGATCTTCCTGACAGTCTGGTTCCCCCAAAAATTAAGCTGCTCTCCTCTCTGTCTGGTCTTGCTCCAATTCACGGCTCCTATAAAGACAGCTGGGGTTGGGGCAACACAGGTTTTTACTCTGTGGCTAAAGGATTTTTCGAACTTCAAGCCTCCCCACGGTGATCTGGAAGTCAATTTGGTCATCGCACTGTCTCCCCAAAGTAAAAAAAAATTCATGGCTCTTGCACAACAAGGTGTCAACTGGCGATAGTCTGCTAAAACACGGATTTAATGGCCCTTTCTGGTGTTGTTTTTGCAAATCAAACTTTGAATCGGCTGACCATATCTTTATTGGATGTGAATTTGCTAAACTGGTGTGGGCGTTGGTGCTCCACGACACTAGATTTCCTGTTCCTGTTCAAAATTTTGTCAAAGATTTATATCTCATTTGGCATGAACGACGTCCCCATAAAATTAGTGATGATGTTGTCTAGCATAAGACTTGGCATTCGATTCCTAAAATAATTCGGTGGAAACTTTGGCTTTCCAGGAATAATTGCATCTTCAATAGTCATTCTCTGAACCCGCAGAATGTGGCTTTTAATGCCAAAACGTTAACTGCCGAATCAGCTGGAAACGCGATTTCTTCTTCTTCATTGGCTGCCGCGTTTTCAAATTGGTTGGGCTCCAACTCTATTGGATCGAGAAAGGTGACTTGCAGCAAACCTATTAGTGATAGCCCCTAGCATTTTCGTGGGTCCTTGGAAGAATTAAAAATTTTATGGATAAATTCTTCTTCTGCAGCAATTTTCTTCTATGGTGCATCCAAGGGGAATCCTGGATTTTTCAGGTGTTGGAGGCTTTGTTTCCTCTCCAGATAGGTTGACTGAATTTAGTTTTAGTTGGGAACTTGGAATTATGTCAAATAACAAAGCTGAAAATTATGGCCTCCTTATGGCAATCCAGATTGCTAAGAATAATGGATACAAGTCAATCCAAATCTTCGGTGACTTTGAGGTGTTGTTTAAAGCGCTAAATTCAGTTGATTGCTTCAATAATTCTGCCTTGAACAAATCCCTACATAGAATTCAGATTTTATTGAAAGATTTTAATTCGGTCGCGTCTTTCCACATCCTTCGGAATCTTAACAACCTTGCAAATATCTTGGCTAACAAAGCATGCCTGCTATTTAAGGGCTTCCTTAGCATCAATGGAGCATCCAGCCATGTTCATCCAATCCCTTAAACTGAGTTTCATTAATCTGTAAATTGTCCTATTGGGAGTCTCTCCCCTTTTTTGTATGATTTTGTACAAGTTTTGGTCCTATACAAGTATTTCTTCTAGATTATGTAATCTGGTTGAATGGCAATTGTCATTTGAAACCGTTGTTTTTTCAAACATAAGTAAAAAACATTATCCATTTTGGTTTTAAAAAAAAAGTAATAGTTGGCGTGTCAAATTTGTAAATGTTTACCAAAATACAATCGATAAAGATATAAAGAAGAGAGACACCCACATCCTCAAAGATGATAGCACATCTCAATTAGTCTATGCTTCAACTCTCATCTTGTAACATGTCTCCTCTAACGCTGCTTGTGATATTAAGCATTAGTGTATGTTGTTGTATTCTTGTTATTTGTCTGTTTCTGGAAGCCTATCAGCTAGCAGGTTATGCTCAGGATGGTATGCATGTTGATCACCATCGATTTTGAAGTATTTCTGACCTGATTTTTCAGGGATGATGAGAAAAGTTTGCAATGATCAGACTTTATTTTCTCTAGTTCATATGACTGCTTTGCTGATAGCCTATACTTTGTCTATGTGCGGATTAGGACTTGTTTCCTTCTCCTGTCATGCTGATGGTTTGGTTTATTATGTCTTTTGATTTCTATGAATAGCAAAGACTAGTATTTTTTCTTCTGAAAAAAAAAAGCATTAGTGATATACATCATTATCCATAACGACAACATAAACGATCTGCAGGTAACAGGGGATGCAATATAACATGTCCTCTCTAACACTTTGTGATATTAAGCATTAGCGATATGCATCATTATCCACAAGGACAACATAGACGCTCTGCAGGTAACAGGTGATGCAAGAGTTATTATTGATTGCGCTAAATTTCAAATGTAATCTTCAGGTAGAAAATCTGGTTTGGTGACAGCAGAGTCGGAATTGTTCAGAAATTCTTTATTAATTTCCAATTTCAGAATACTTTTCGCTAGTATAACTAGATTGCAAACTCACTGTCGAAGAAAGCTTTGGGATATCTTGAAGGTATAACGTTTTTTGAGGAGCTTGAAAATGATCTAGTGAAATTTTTTTCTGGGCAGATGATAGTGTCAGTGAAGCTTGAAAATGATCTAGTAAAATTTTCTTCCAGGCAGATGATAGTGACAGATGATATGTCAGTGGAGCTTCAAAATGATGAAGTAAAATTTTCTTCTAAGCAGATGATAGTGTCAGTGATTATGTTTTATGTTTTGATTGTTTTTTATAAAAGAATCTAGGGAGAGCAGAACAGTTGTTTGTTGATAAGTTTATTTTATTATTGATTGTAAAGATTTGGACAATGTATATATACTTTGATTCATCTTGAATATTAATTATATTTTTTTAATTGATTAAAAAAAACTCATTATCTGAAGAAGAACATATAGAATAAGCTAAGGTTAATATTTTCTGTTTGAAAAAAAAACACAATAAATGCTTAGATGTATAAATAAGCTCACCATGTTTAAAGTAATAATATAATAAGAATAAGAATACGGATGTAACTTCTTTTGGTCTCGTAAACTTCTAACATGATTCTGTAATAATACAAAAAAGAGAACAACCAATATTCAAGCACTAAACAAGGAGAAATGTAGCATTTTCATTGGATAAGTTATGAAATATAGCAATTCCATCGGATAAGTGATGAGAGGAATATACAATTCTGTTTCTGATCAAGCGACAACCCATCAGTGTTTTGGTGCCTAAAAATTTGACAATATATCAGTGAACATATGCGCATGTAATAGTATTCTCAGGCATAAAGATAACTTCATTTCATATGTATCTTAAAATGGAAACAACCAGCCAAAGTCCACGCCAACAGGTAAAATAAGCTCATGACCCCATCAGCCTCTTCCGCAGGTAACAATGAATTAGCAGCCTCTTCCACAGGTAACAATGAATTGAATTTTTCTGAATTAGGCATAACACTCCATAAGTTTCATTTAGTAAGAATTAAATGTGATAATGGTTTATTGATAGACACTTTGCAGAAGCCTTTGCAATGTTAAGTAACTATTGAAATAAAATCATTGTCCACCACTGTCATTGCCATAACAGAGCATCAAGACTGTTATCCATAACGCAAGCCTAAAACATGGATTTCAACATGTATTACAGGCTAAACATGTATTACAAGCTATAGAATGAAACCCTTGAAAAAGTGGAACGATGGGTTTTTTCTAAACACTAAATGTTAACAGAGATAAGGAAGAGTAGAATAAAATTAAAAATGTAAATGAGGATCGGTCCCCTGATTCTCCTTCAAGTTTGATTGACAGCTCCTTTAATGAGCCCCTCGCCCAGATAGTCTGCTTCCAGGAAGTTCTGTTCACAAAAATCCAGAATGGGAATGTAAAGCATGCCTGATGTAATATCCATCCTTCCACTTGAAATGGAATTGCCTTCATAAGTGTGAACAGTCTCAAAAAAAAACAGGCTCCTCCATTATCAGACATGCATTTGTAGTTACTAAATTATCTCCCACATTGTGAAGCCTTGGTATTGCTGGCTGATGTATAGGATAGACAGTGGGCATATGAATGCAATCCATTTGAAACTTTGTGATATGTTGTTTCACAGTTAATCTGGTGTAGCATGCCTGGAACAAGTCTGGATGAGCATATCATTTTTTTTTACACCGAAAAAACTATAACTTGATATTTTTTAATCAAAAGTTATAATTACAAAAAACAGTTTGGTCTCTTCACCTGAAACAGCTCGGGACAAACCCAAAGATGCTTTCACAGAATAACTGCCAAAGGAAAACTCACGTCCTACATAGACCAAAATCACTTATACTACAGAGGATGAAAATGACAAGCAATAAGGACAGCACCACAAAATTTTTTTTGCATAGAAACATAAAAGACTCAAAGAAAATAAGGGAGCGTAACGGCCTTTCCTGAAAAACTGCACAGAAGCATAACATACATGTGCAGAAAAAAACATAACAGTTCAACATAATCCCCAAAAAAACAGGAAACAAAAAGCCACTAAACTTTGAAAGATCTTTCATCAATCTTGAAAATTTCCCGAAAACATCCCAAATACAGGAAACAAAAAGCCGTAGTAAACTTTGAAAGATCCTTCATCAATATTAAAAAAATCCCAAAAACAGGAAACAAAAAGCCCCTAGTAAACTTTGAAAGATCCTTCACCAATCTTGAAAAAATCCAAAAAAACAGGAAACAAAAAGGCCCTAGTAAACTTTGAAAGAACCTTCATCGATCTTGAATTCCTCTCACAGAAAGGATACCTTCTAAAGCTCCCACTGCTCTTTTTTATCACTGTAAAAGTTTAACAAATGAGCATAATCATTTAACAAATGCAACAAATCCTATGATCACTATAAATGTTTGAATGTTCAGAAAGCCTGGGCGGGTGCGTGTGCTCACCAAGTTAACCAAATCTTGAAACCCAGATAAGGGCCTCTACCTCTTTATTTTATGAGCCATGACAAGCACGCGCACCAGAGACCTCGAACCAGCATAGAAAATTCAATCATGTGCAGAATATGCTGGTAACAGACCATAACATTCCTGGTCTGGCATACTTAAGACCTGCCACTGCCCACAGGTTCTCCCAGCCCTTCCAAACACCATTCGCACTCCTCTCGCAACAATTTTGGCTTTCTAAAATAGCTTTCATCTCCACATTTGTTGTTTGTGCTGAAGCACTTGAGGAGAAGTGGCACAAGCAACAAATTATGGAGATGAAAACTATTGGAGCCCATCTTCCAGAGTGAATCCCAGCCCTTGTGTTGAAAAAATAACCCTCGATCATAGCCCTTTTCTTTGCTTGCGACTCCTTCGACATCTTTACCACATTATTCTTAATCGCATTCAGCATATAATCCCGTTCTTCGCACATCTGACTATATAATTCTCTACTGCCCCACTCAGCATCCCCTGCACTGCACTTGACCATAGCATAAGCCATGGTCTCGTTACGTTTACGGTCGTCTTGCTCATCCTCATCTTCCCCAGGGTTTTGTACCGAGAAGAGAGTATTAGGGCCAAAATGGTTGGATTGATGTTCTGCTCAAGAAATGGTAAGAGGGTCTCCTGCTCAGGGTTTTCTTCTCTGCTATGCAAAAGAGGGTTTTCGGATTTCAAGCATGGCATGCCAAGCTGAGGGAGGGTTTTAAGGCCAAGGGAGGTGAATTTCCGTTTTGCTCGAGAAAGCAGAACGGATGAATTTCTGTTTCGTGCGAAAAAAACAGTAATGATTTCTGTTTCGTGCGAAAAAAACAGTAATGATGATTTGAGCATTTGAGCGCGAAAAATCAACCCTGATTTAACGGAAATTATTAAGAAATCTATGATTTTTTATTGTTAGAAATTATATTAAAAAACACCAAAATTTATGGTGTTGTTTAATTAGATGTATTTCAAATATAAATATTTATGAAGTTTCGAGATTTTGGATTGATTAAGAGATTTTTTAAATTAGGGTTTTGGGTTGATTAAACATGAAGATAGCTAAAGGAGAGCTGCCAATCACTCACAGTGTGCAGACACCATTCCGCTAGGAAGGGGATCTACTATCATTGCAGAAAGATTCAAAGGTGCCTTATCTGTTTTTCTAAAAGCCTATGACAAAGTGAACTCTGCTAAAACCAAAATCTATGGATGGAACTACCCACCATGCACCTTGGCAAGGATAGGAAGTACACTTGGGTATGAAGGCAATGCAGCTTGGAACTCCTTCAAGTATCTTGGGATTCCAACCTTCAAAGGGAAGAAACGAATTGTCAATTGGCAAGGGTTGGCCGACAAGATCAAAACCAAAATCACAGCATGGGGGACGAGATGGTTGAATATTGCTGGTAAGTTAGTCCTGATCAAATCAATCTTCTTTGCCTATCCCATTTATGCTTACTCAATCTCATTAGCTCCCAAAAAAATTATGAAAGATATCACCAAAGAAATCAAAAGGTTTTTATGACGGGGTGGCAATTCAAGCAATCAAAGGAAATTCCATCTTGTGAATTGGAATATAGTCTGCACGCCAAAATACTGCGGTGGCGCTAGGATAAGAGACTCGAGCAAAATGAACCTAGCTCTGGGAGCCAAAATATTCTAGAGAGTTGTTTCAGGGAAGAGAGCATGGTGGATGGAGACTCTCCACAAATAATACATGAGCACTGATAGAAGAAGATGTGTAGACACCATTGATCAGGGGAAAAAAAGCACGTCAATCTGGGAGTTGTACAAGAAGGCAGCGCATATTCTACAGGACCAGCTCTATTGGATCCCAGCTAGTGGCAAGCAAATTAAGATCTGGGTCGACAATATAGGACCTTCCTCCCCTGCCAACATCAAACAGAAATTCACAGAGCTAAAACGTTGGATGGACCAAGCAAATATTAGCACCTTATACGACCTCTCAAGCTGGACGAGCAGTGGTAGATGGGCCGACTAGTCTGAATTGGAGATTCTGAGTTGTCTGCGTGCAGATTACAACGCGTTCCTCTCCCTTCTACACGGGTCAACTCTCGTCCACCGTAACCTATCAGATGGACGTTGATGGGGAAGTTCAAGTGTTTACGAGGTAAAAAATGGGTACCATGTAGCAGTCGAGCTCATAGATAATAGCACGTATGATAGGAAATGGGTCAAAGTGTGGAGCAGCGATGGGATACCAAAGATAAATAATTATTATTATTATTATTATTGGGCATTGGTCTATCGAAAAACTCTGGCCTCCGAGACTCTTAAGAAAAGAGGCATCGCAGGCCCAATGAGATGTATTATATGTAAAAACTCAGAAGAGTCCTTGGAGCATTTATTCATAGAATGCAAGTTCTCTTAGGAGGTTTGGCAGCGAGCTTTCAAAGACTTGAACTGGGATTTAACATTGCCAACAAACTGGAACGTTTTCTTCGCTTGCTGGAAAGATTACTACCAGGGATCCCTTTCTAAAAAACCAAACTTTTCCAAAGCTTGGGAAGCTCTCCCAAGATATATTTGCTGGAAACTATGGACAACAAGAAACATTGAGATTTTCGAGGGAAAAAAAAACAATCCTGGCAAAGTTGTTTCCACTGCAAAGGCACTTTGGGTGGAAGCTTTATTTATGAAGAAAATGGATAATATCAACAAGAACCTTTGACAACTGCAAAAAGAGCTTGGGCTTCTAACTTTCTTTGGGGGGGAAGGATTTCTCTACTCCCTGGACTCGGCTAAGAAAAAAATCCAAACCTCAAAATTGGCAAGTTAGAAAGAAGCTTGAAGACTTCAATGTGTGGTGGAAGAATCTTCGCTGGATTTCCTTATTCTTTGAAGGTGCCTCGAAAGGCAATCCCAGGCTAGCAGGTGCGGGTGGATTCATCTTCGACTCTAAAGGAAATAAGATAAAAGAGTACTCTTGGGGAATTGGAAAGCAGACAAATAACTATGCCGAATGGCTAGCTCTAATCAAAGGTCTAGAACTTGCAAGGAATATCGACATTGAAGAGTTGGTGGTCTTCGCTGACTCGATGACGGTCGCCAGAGAAGCAAGGAACTTGATGAAGAAGCGCAAGAACCTAGTGACCAAGACGCATCACATCCTAAAATGCATGGTCAATGAATACAAAGCCATCGACTTCCTCCATCTACATAGAGAAAATAACCAGCAAGCAGATATCATGGCGAATAAGGGTGTTGATTTAGACTGCGGAGTCTTAGTTTGCAATCAAAAGGATTACAAGAGAAATTGGATACCTTAATTGGGACTACAAGTTTTTATGCATATGTTTTGTTTTTGCGTTTTTTTACTTGGGCAGTTTGTCAAGAGATATATTTTCCATAGATTAGGGAAATACCATGAAAAGTATAAGATGGCAAACGATGAACAAGGAGTCACAGACCTGGTTCTCCTCTCGGAACAGTCTGGGCTAAGAGCTATGTAATCTTTGATTCAAACTTTTTATAAAAAGCTACTCGATCATTTTTGCTAAAAAAAACATGTAGTTTGAGGTATGTGGAACTAGCATGAAAATCTATAATTACTATAGAAATCCATCATTTAAAAATATGTATTTTGATTAGTTTTTAATATGTATCATGTATTTTGATTCATTTTAATATGCATCATGTATTAAAGAAGGATACTCTAGATGATGATGATTAATATTCAGTACGAGCCTTTAGTCTATCTGATCTTAAGAAAAGAGAAAGGAATTACTTAGATTTCTGTAAAATTTTATTTCTATGATGGAAAAGTTGAGAAAGAAGCATTCCTAGGATCAATCAAATATTGTAAAAACATATATAATTTTGAGGAATCTATTGTATTTGAGGAGGTTTTTAAGGTTCTAGGTCATTTTAAAAACTCTTAAGATTATACCGGACATGGTAGAACCATGAATTAGATGGAATCATGACAATACTCACGACATACTTTGATTTTGCATCAAAATTAATCACCAAAATTTGTTTTGGTATAAGCTAGAGATTTTACAATTGGATACATTATGAATGGTTGTTTTGAGCCAACCATGAACAATGCTTCCTTGATGCATTAATAAGACAATGTAGTTTAATTGATTGTTATCCTAAGCTAGAGGGAGGCTCTTGTAAAGATTAATTAAAACATTTATTTTCATTCAAGGGAACAAGAGTCATTTGAACTAATGTCTAATGTTGTGTACTAGGTTTGAGTTTGAGCAAGTGGGTATGAATGGTCATTGGTTAGAGATACCACCCCACTAATACATTTGAGAAGAGTAAGATGTATGGGATGGCATATTCTAGCACAATCAAATGACATCTCTAGCGATACCATCCCATCATTGTAGTGCGGGAGAGTAATTATGCAAGGATGTCACATTTTGGCACAATTAAATAGCATTTATAGTGGCCTTATTTTGAATTTTTTCTCATTCTATACTTATTAATAAACATCTATGCATCAAATGTGAATCCCTTGGTCTGGCATCCTTTTCCATATAACTCTTTCAATTCCACTATGACTAGCATGGGAAGTGCATTGTTTGTAATGTGGTGAATAAAATTCAAAACCTATTTCTCATGGATATAAAATTTAGTATTTGTTTCATGTAGATATGGCTCATCAACCAAAGTTTCAAACTCGAGGGTTAAACAAATAAGTAATATCATTTAAAATCTTCTTCCTTTCTTATTTATAATAAAAAACTAAGGAATCTAAAGCTCTCTAATATTATATTCGAGTTAGGGTCTAGCTTTACATGAACTCAAAAATGAGGGGAGGTGGGGGGGCGGGGAGGGGGGTGATTTCATGTACAAACGTTATTCATTAAATCATTGTAAAGAATTAATTTCATGTTTCAACTATGGATGTATTTATGGGAGTGGTTATGGCCCCTAAGTGTTGAAGACCATCCAAGGTCGCTATGATGGATGAGACACCAACATAACAAGTTGTATTGCACTCTATTAGGGAAATATCAAATATATTCAAGGAATGGGTTACAAGTAAGGGCTAGATTGCAAATTAAAATGAAAATCCTTGAAAGGACCAAGAAATGGAGCTAGATCATAAACAAAAGCAGGAACAATATCATCACAAATGAGAGGAAGACTCCCTTGGACATTGAAGGTAGGTAAATTGGGTTCATAGTAGCAATCATGCTACCTAGGTATGGGGAAGCTCCTACATTCAATACAATGGCATCAAATGGATTATAAATTTCCCATGTTGTGCACAAAGCTTTTAGTTATGATCCTCCCTTTCTCCGTTCATTTTGGTAATTGTGGCCCTATGCAATGCTTGAATGCATTCATGGTAAATTCTCACATAATTTTCAATGAAACCATTGGTGAAATTCTCAGAGGGAGATCTCCACTTGGGAATATAACCCCAATGATTTGGCAATTGTTTTCTTGGTGTATGCATTTAAATTTGGTTGACATTTTTTGTCAAAGGGGTATGTACTTGAAATATGGACTAAGTTCAATTTGTGATTTTCCCCCATGGCCAAGTTGCGTGTGTTCACAAGTTCTCTGATTTTAAGCTCCTGATTTTTTTGACAAAATTGAGGAAGGATATTTTATATTAAATTGTTGAAGAACACATTAATAACCCAATATTTCTAAAGATTCCAAAAGTAAAATTTATGCCCAGCAGTTCAACAAATTTCTTCAATGTTCCTTCAACCATATAGATCACTAATACATACAATATATTCAAAAGATCCTACATTTATACAACCTCAGAAACAACCCTAATAATACTATGGAATAGAAGTACATAAAAGCGTAACAATCATAAAAAAAGCCTACCCATTGTGGCCATTGTCTATGCACTACTCCTCTTGAGCTTGAGCTTGGGCCTTCAATTCTCCTAAAAGAAAAATATTGGATTGCCTCTTCTTCAAGTGGATTGGTGCTTGTGTTTTGCCCAACAAGATACCAATCGCCTTTCGAGAAGCATAAAAATCATGTTAAAATGCACTTTTTATTTCACTTACCAGTTGTTCTATCTTTACCCCATTATTTTTTACCTTTGGTTTCAATCCTATCATGTATCTGACCCTACTATCCAATATGGTTCATATTATAGTTAATGGATAGTTGGATTCCCTCCATTTCATCTACCTCAAACTCCTCTTGATGGGCCCCTTATATCACTATGGGGATTTCCAACATCCACATCCTAATTTATATGTTGGGACATCTCTTTTTTCGAACTAATTCAAGAGAGAAGCACAACTCCAAGTCTTATTGGACAAAGAACAAAGTCCCAAAGGTTATGAGGGAGAGTAGTGGACATTGCTTCCCTCAAGAATTAATTGAATCCACAACCTGAGATACTGAAGCAGACAAAGACTTCTAAACCCACATGATTCGCATTTTAACCCACAATGAAATGATAATTGATTAATATGATGATTTTTTACAATAATGAAGAAGACCTTGTATAGGTTAAAGCACACCGCTTCGATGAAATGGTGTGACCCTATGTTAGTTTAACTAATTCTACATTTAATATTTAATATTTAAACTAACAGCTCACAAATATTTAGATACATAACATTGCCGCCGTCTTTTAGATTGCTTTGTCCTCAAAGCAAGGGTAAGGATGGGTATTGTTGACGAAATTGTTATGTCTCCCATGATGCGTCTTCATCTGGAAAATTCTTCCACCTAATGAGATATTCCTTGAGTGTTCGAGAACGAAGCTTTCTTTCTCGGGTTGCAATGATAGACTTTGGTTCCCAAATGATCCTCCCTTCGTCATCTAACACAGGAAGTATTGTTTGTACTGTTTGATGTTGCCCCAAAAAAAAATTGAGACATGATACATGGAAGACATTGTGTATACGACTTTTATCAGGTAATTGTAATTTATACGCAACTTGACTAATCTTTTGAGTAATCTAGTACGGTCCATAGAACTTTGGGGCCAACTTGTTTTTTCCTCCACTTTTAAGGGATACTTGTTTATAGGGTTGGAGTCTTACAAACACCCAGTCTCTTACTTCAAATTCTTTTTTAGTTCTGCATTGATCTACTTGTTGCCTCATGCGGTTTTGTGCCATGATTAAGTTATCCTCGAGTAATTCAATTGTTTTTTGAGATTTCTCTAGTTGGTTCCTTACTTCTAGAACATTAGTGTTGTTTAGAACTAACTCCTTCCAATTTGGAGGTTCATACCCATATAAAGCTTGGAAAGGGGTCATTTTTGCGGAGGTGTGGTATGTTGAATTGTACCACCATTCTACTAAGTGTAACCATTGGGACCAATGGTTTTGTTTATCTGTTACAAAACAACGTAGATGTGCTTCTAAGCATTTATATATGACTTCAGTCTGACCATCTGTTTGGGGATGGTAAGCTGAGCTCATATTGAGTGATGTGCCTACTTGTTTGAAAATTCCCTCCGAAATTTTCCATTAAATTTTGCATCTCTGTTGTTGACGATGAATTTTGAGGAGCCATGTAATTTGTATATATTATGCAACATACATCTGCAATTTGTTTTCCGTGTTCGTTTTTCTTATTGCCATGAAGTGTGCAAATTTGGTTAATCGATCAATCACTACAAAGATTTTGTCTTTTCCTTCTGGTGGAGGTAACCCATCGATAAAGTCCATTAATATCTCTTCCCATTTTTGGTTTGGAATGTGTAGGGGGTGGAGTAACCCTGGGGTTAAAACATTTTCTCTTTTGTTCCTCTGGCATTTGCTACATTCTGCCACATATTGTTGGATATCTTTTTGCATTCCCTTCCAAAAAAATGACCTTCTTGCATTATAATAAGATTTGAAGAGTCCTACATGTCCCGCGGCTGGTGAATCATGGGATTCCTTCATTAGCTTAACCTTGAACTTAGAGTTTGAGTTTAAATAAATCCTCCCTTTATACCAAAGGATGTCGTTTCTCCATTCAAACTTGGGGTCACGGTTGGAACTGTTAATTATAGTGCTTGTTTCTGGGTCCTTGGTGTATTCACTTCGTATTTCATCTAACCATTCTGGAATGGTGACTGAGATGGAGTAAGAGGTAATATCTTCATCTTTTCTGGAGAGTGCATTTGCGACTACATTTTCCTTCCCCTTTTTGTGTATTATTTCCTTGTTGAAGGCAGCGATTTTTTCTATCCACTTCTCTTGTTCTGTGGATAATTTTTTCTGTTGAAGTAGGTATTGAAGACTATTGTGGTCTATGTGGATCATGAATTCTCCCTAGGAGGTATTGTCTCCACTTTACCAATGCCTGCATAATTGCCAACATTTCCTTATCGTATGTAGACTTCAATTGTTCTCGCTTGTTTAATTTCCTGGTTTCAAAAGCTATCGGGTGTTCATCTTGCATTAGTACTGCTCCCAAACCATAACCTGAAGCGTCACATTCTATCACAAATGGTTTGGAGAAGTCTAGGGTAGCTAGTATGGGTGTGGAGGACATAATTCCTTTCAAGGCTTCAAAACCATTTTCTGCTTCTTAACTCCACTGGAATGCATTATTTTTTAGAAGGTTAGATAAGGGTGCGGTTATGTGCGCATAATTCATGATGAATCTTCTGTAGTATCCAGTTAGCCCAAGGAATACCTTTGACTTGGAGATGTTAGTAGGTTTGGGCCAGTCTGTGATTGATTTGATTTTTTCTGGGTCTACCTTGACTCCTTCTTTAGATATTATGTGACCAAGATAGCTCACTTCTTCCTTACCGAACATGCATTTGGACATCTTGGTGTAGAACTGATTTTCCTTTAAAACAGAGAGCACTTGTTCCAGATGTATTAGATGGTCCTTCCATGCCTTACTGTATATAGGAATGTCATCAAAGAAAACTAGTACAAACTTCCTTAAGAGTGGCTAAAATAGGTTATTCATGGTTGCTTTAAATGTTGTTGGAGTGTTAGTTAGCCCAAAAGGAATTACCTTAAACTCGTAATGTCCTTCATGGGTTCAGAAAGTTGTCTCCGCCACATCTTCTAGCCTTACTCTAATTTGGTAATATACTGACCTTAAGTCTAATTTTGAAAAGTACTTTGCGCTATGCAGCTCGTCCAACATTTCATTGATAAATGGAATGGGGAATTTGTCTTTAATAGTTATTTTGTTTAGCCCTCTGTAATCAATGCATAGCCTAAATGATTCGTCCTTCTTTCATACCAGTACTACCGGTGCAACATAAGGACTTTGACTTTCTATAATCACTCCACACTTCATTAAATCATGGATTAATCTTTCAATCTCCGTCTTATGATGGTGTGGGTACCTATAGGGTTTAACATTGACAGGGTTTGATCCAGATTTGATTTCGATGACATGCTCGATCTTCCTTTTTGGTGGTAACTCCATGGGGAGATCTTCGAATACTTTTTGTATTTTTGGATTAATCATTCGATCTCTGGATGACCTGGTTTAACTACCTCTGAAGTTAATAATTCCATCTCCTGGCATTGTACGACATACGCTGGTGCTCCCTTTCGAATTAGCTTCTCCATTTTGTGGGATGACACAATTTGTGTGTGAGGGGGTTGGAACCCATACAATTTGTATCTTTCTCCTTGCCATTTAAACCTTATAAAGTGTTCTGGGTGGTTTGTTGAGTAGGTACCTGGTGATGGCAACCACTGAATTCCTAATACTGCCTCAACTCCTCCTAAGGGTACTGCGTAAAACTCTGACTCAAGGTTATAGTCTTGTATTTGCAGCTTAACCTTGTGGCATTTTCCCACTTTTTCGATATTCTTTCCATCTGCTACCATTACTTTCATGTTGGGTGCTAGATATATTAAAAGGTTAAGCCTCTTTGCAACACTTACGTCGATGAAATTATGGGTACTTCCTGTGTCGAATAGGACGACAACATTGTTATTTTTTATATGCCCTTTCAATTTTAATGTCTATGGTTGGTGTTTTCCTGTTATGGATGCAATTTATATCTTGGCTATTTCTTCATCTCCTGAATCTAACGACGGATTTTGGATGTCACGTGTTTCCTCTATGTCAGATTCCTCGCTATCTGACTTGTCTTCCTCTTCAGCTTCAAATTGATATAAGTTCTTGGTGGTCTCTTTTTTAAGCATCTGTGTCTTGGGTCCCACTTCTCTCTGCAATATTTACACTTTACTTCTTTCATTCGTTGGACTTATAAAGTGGTTTTGTTGTCACTTCTTATATGTGGTGGTTGGTATTTGGTGTTGGTGTTGGTATTTTGGAAGGACCTTCGATCCTTGTCATGTTTTTTGTTCCAGGTCGTTTTCAATTTTTCCTCAATGATTTTTGCCTTGCTTCTCGCTTTATCCAATGTTGATACATTTAGTAGCTCTATTTCATCTCTGATATAGGGTTTTAGTCTGTACACATAATTCTGGAGGCATTGACTGTTTGTGAGTTCCGACACACGTGTCACTAGGGCTTTCCATTTGTCGGTGTATTCATCGACGTCACCTTTTTGCTGCAATCTGGTGAGTTTTGCGAAGAAGTATTTTTATTTTAAATCTTCAAACCTCTTAAAGAAATAATTTTTGAACATTTTCCACTTATGCTTAGTTGTCTGTGTTGTAACCTTCCACCACATGTACCAGTTTTAAGCCCGATCTTCTAGTTGCATTGAGGCATATTTTATCATTTCTTCGTCAGCTATGATATTGTGTATGGAAAAAATTCTTCTGCCTTGTTGATCCATGCCACGCTCCGTTTTGTGTCGCCATTGAATTTTGATAATTCTAACTTGGGTTTCATTTGATATCCACTTCTTTTTGGAGGAGAGAGCGATTGTTCATGATTTGGAGGGTGATTGTGATCAAACTCTTCTTGTGGAATTTCTCTTCCGGGAGGAATTCTCTTATGATGGCTTGAATTTGAGGATGGTTGGTCTTCTTTTGACACATTGCACACTAATGTGGTGATTGTGTCTTCCAAATGTTGCTCGAGTTTGCTTAATCCAGATTCGAACAATACTATGATGCCCCCTTTTACACCTTCCATCTCCCAAGCTACTGCCTCGTTGACTTCCTTTTCGACAGTCTTTGATAATTCGTTTTTTCTTTTGTGTAGTTTTGTTTTGATTTGGTTAAGTCTTGAGTGTACTCTTTCAAGAAGTTTAGAACCTTGAACTTGGTTAAGCTCTAATTTCGCCATTCTTTCTTTAATTTCATTCATCTCCGACATTTTTCTCATGCAGGGAGGAATTTTTGTTTAATAAGAATGGTGATTATATTTTTTTGATAATAATTAATTATTATATAATAAAAAAATTATTTTATTATTTAATATAATAAAACAAATTAAAATATTATAATTGTAATATATTATAAATATAATATATTATAATTTTTTTTTTTTTGGGTAGGTTGTGGATGACGGCGTGGTGGTGGTGGTGGAGGGCGACGACAAAGGCGACGAAAGAAGGAATGGGGAGTGCACAGGGGAGCTGGATGGCGAAGAACGTGGAGCAGAATGGATGGGAAGCTGGACAGCGAAGGGAAGAAGGATGGGGCGAAGCGGGGAGAGGCGACGATTGTGGAGGGATGCGATGGAGTGGAGTGCAGTGTGGACGATGGATGGTGGACGCGAGGAGAAGAAGGAGACTGGAGCAACGGAGGGTTTAGAGGAGTGACATGCTCTGATACCACTTGAAGCAGACAAAGACTTCTAAACCCACATGATTTGCATTTTAACCCACAATGAAATGATAATTGATTAATATTATTTTTTGTACAATAATGAAGAAGACCTTTTATAGGTCAAAGCACACCGCTTCGATGAAATGGTGTGACCCTATGTTAGTTTAACTAACTCTACATTTAATATTTAATATTTAAATTAACGGCTCACAAATAATTAGATACATAATAGATACCTAGCAGTGCTTTCCAACAAATGGTTAACCAAAGAGGTAGTTACATAAATATTATTAAATCCACTCGTGCATAGATACCCAAGCATATTTGTTGGTTCTCTATCACTTGTAGCAGCAGAAACCACACCCTTGTCATCAATGACTTGAGTTATCCCACTTGTATTGCCAAAACCAAAGAGATGATCATAATATAAGACATAGTTGCAATGAAGAGTAAGGAGCAGCAAGGCCAAGGGCACACGGAAGAGATGGAAATTTCATGCTTAAGATTAATTTCAGGCGACTCCACATTTAATACTTGTTTCTTGGTTTCCATTTGGAGGCTATACTTTGAGTATTTCCAAAACTTTGATGAAACAAAAACAATTTTAATCTTCAAGTTCATGATGATCCATCTTAATTTTAATCTTTTTTTCCTAATTTATTTATTCTCTCGTAATATTTTTCCCGCAATACTTAAGGGGTCTATTTTCTTGTTGTGATCTCTTCTTTATTCTATTGATTATACATGATGCTTATCTATGAATGAACACATGTAAAACACCTACTCCATTACTAAAATTGTGAACCATTGATCTACAGGAAAATATGAGCAATAGAGAAGTGGAATTATCAAAGAAAATGTACACTGAACAAGATGAATTTGAGACAAATCTGATAAGAATTGACCAGTTAATTACAACATTAATCTTCATTCATTCAATCAGTAATACAATGATGTTACAATAAGTAGATTTCGAATCATAACCACTTATACTATGAAACGAGAACTCTATACTAAGAACGAGAACTCTAGCGATAAAAATGATGATTTTTGCATAAAAAGCACCAAAAACACCCCCCAAATAGAAAAGTGGTGATACCAGTATACACGTTTTTTTTTTCGGGGTGAAAAATAGTGTCATGGCCTAAACATGCAATACTATGGTTTACAAAAACCTTGAAATCAACCCCCAAATTGGAAAACGATATTTTTCTTCAAGAGACAAATTACAACTTTTTTGAAACTTACATGTTAAACAAAAAAGAATATTTCATAAACAATTTCACCATTCTAACCATTTAAAATCAAACAAATTATGGTGTGAGTCATAATGAAATCATATATTATACCCTACAAGAGCACACTATTCATATAAATGATAAAAAATTCATTTAGAGTTTCAATTACAAACATCATACTAAAAAACATCTAAAATGTTTCATGTGAAATTATTCAAACTCATCCATGGATTCTAACACCCCATCAGAATCTATATTTTTGGCACATGAACGACTGGATATAATAATAATAATAACTTAAACCCCTAACCCCTTGACCCCCCATTACATTACATTAAAAAAAAATTAAACACCCCTCCTAACCCCCTAAACCCCAACAACATTAGATTTACAAAATTTAAAACACAGCCCCCTCCATCCTCTAAATGTTAAATGCACAACTCAACTAAGGTCTTGTGGAAATAATCGATCCACCACTAATTTCTTATAGATTGATTTGTTACTTTCCTTTGTTTCCTCGGTGGTGTTAATATATGAGAATAACATCTATCTGTGTTATTAAATGGAATGTTAATATATGTGAGAATAACATATATCCATGTTATTAAATGGAACTGTGTTTTTTTCCATTTTTTTTTTGGAATATGGTGAATTTATTTAAAGATTTTTTTTAACTAAATCTGATTTTTTTGTTGTTTGTTGGGCAATTTTAAGAACATAAATGAAATCATGCAGCTAAAAAAACCCCAAGCACCTTCAATCTCGTTATTTGAAAATTCCTTGAAGTTTTTTACCATAAACGCCCCAAATCAAGCTGAAAATTCAAGCAAAATCGTTGCACATTTAAACAAACCTTTTCTTATTTGGGATGGACATTCATCTCCAAAAATCTGAAATTCTTGGACATTTTTAGTCCTAGATTTTATATTTTTACAATGAATTCTTACTGTGTATTTTAAAACCAGTAAGCTAAACTCTAGACCATTTGCACCTAAAATCTGGCGAGTTTTTTTCGCCAAAATCAGGCGAAAATTGTTCAAAGGGTAGTTTTTAGTGATTGGAATTGTATAATATGGGTGCCCCAAGGGTAATCGAAGGTCCTAAATCCATTTCTGCAATAAAAAATGCAATTTTAACACTGAAAAACTCATTTTCAACAACAAATCGTGTTACCGGATTCGGACCAAACTGGCCTGAAAAGGTGGAAATGGTCTAAAGATTAGCCAACTCCATTTTATAACCCATGCCCTCCTACACATTTGTGTGCACTTTTTGAACAAACCGTAGTCGATATATTTGAAAAAAAAGTGAGTCGATGTTAACGACACCACGTTACGGGAGAAAGACTATTAATGTTGCCCTCTTTCTTGATTCATGGGGAGGGATTATATCAAGAGCTACATTAAAGTCACGTAATAAGTAACAAAAACTTTAATTACAATGCTTATATATATATATATTAGCTTTTTACTAACACTATATGTTAATAATATTTACACTAATTTTATTGGTTAATTATCCTAACTAATTTTTGAAGGTTACTCCCCCATATAAACAATTTAAACAAATGCCCAACATTATGTAGAACCCTTTACGTGTGTAATGTATACATTATACATTGTATATGATTTAATATGAGAACAAAAATGTATAAATAAAAAGTTTAATATTTTGGCTGCATCTATATACATTATTGTAAAGAGTTGATAGTAAGACAAAAATGTATGAGTTAATTCCTTTATTGTTTTATGAAGATATTTCCACTTGTAACATAAACCTTGGCGCAATATTAAGACTAGCATATACCTTATTTCTATTTATCTATCTCAAAAATGAGTTGGAATGCAAAATTCCTACTTTTTCTCTCCATAGATTGTCTTATTAAATGATATAAACATTATATATTAACTTCTGTATTACCACTACCAATTAGAAATTGATAGCAAAATTCAGAGCCAATTGACCTTAATAACCTACATCCAGTGAATGATGTTGTTGACCCAGCTTCACCCGTAAATCCACTAGTTTCTTCACCACCAGCGGTTCGAAATCCTGCATCCTTGACATAGACAGATGGCATAAACTTCAAGCCCGAGGTCATCGCTGGAAGTGCACTCGAAAATTCATATAAAAGGTCGGACCAAGTTCACCGAGACTGGCTGAAGGTTACAATGTTCAAGGCAGGAGGGAGGTAGAGAAGAGAAAAGGGAGGAGGGAGTGGAGCTCCGCTCCCTTGACAGCCAAAGATCCGCCCCTTACTAGTGGCGCGATTCGCAATGCGACAAGTTATAAGCTGACTCCTAGCTCTACTCCGTAGTAACCGGGTATTCCCCATAGCTCTCCATACTCCATTGTAACAATAAATAAATAATAATTACAATATATAATAATTATGTCCCACTCTAGCTAATCACAATAGGGTTTACTCCACAGGGAGAGCTGTGTCTCATTAAAAAAGAAAATAAGAAATCCGGATCTAAATTAGATATGAATTATAATCTTAGTCCATGCATATATTACCATGGACACTTACCCTACGGTATGGTTATCACGGGACTTTGAAGTCTCTATTCAAATTATCATAGCTACCTACGTGAAAGCCCTATAGTTAAAGCCAAAGTAGTCCCCATTACATTAGTCTCCATGTAAATAAGCAGCCTTTGCAAATAATCCAGAAAATCGAAGCTAATCCCTTTCGGCATTCTTCCCCATGTTTCAACCCCACTCCTTATCGGAGTCCCATACCCTATGGTAAAGACCCGCCTCCCTATTGAAGTAATAATTCCAATCCTTTATTATAATACCCACACCTTATTGGATAAAAAACTACCACCCTTAGCATAATTACTATTCTTGCCTAACCTAGTACCGACCGGGAACCAGGAACCCACCTCTTGCTGCCTGATCTTGCCTGACTGCGAAGACCTTGCTGCATGCATGCCTTCGATCAACCTTTCCACCTGATGACTATGAATAATTTACTATGACAGCTTGCTTTTTGGCTTGAGGAACACGGATGGCTTTAAGGCGAGCAATACAACCCGAGGAGCATACATAATTTATTGTACCAAGTTGAAGGTAAGTAGCCAGTATATCAAGCAAGGATTGTAAAAATAAAGCTGGCTACTGCACGTCTATCACTCACATAGCCTCCTTTTCACATAGTTGTAATGCCCCTTGCCTCACGTGCTAGACATGCTCTATTCTATAGCAACAACAAACAACACGTCTAGCCATTGTCTCGCCAAATGACAGCTGGGTTGAACCAATAAGCGAGAAAAATCAATCATTTTATTGTATCATGCACATCAAAGCAAAAAGGAGCATTAACCACACAGAGAAGGTAAACATCATCCATTCACAAAAGATTCAACTAATCTGTTTGTTCATAGCAAACATTAAGTTTATATTGCTTTTGCTCTTTGTGGAGTATGACACCTAGTTTTCATGTATGCACTAGGCTCCATAACTCATGCTGCTTACCTTGTATTAATAGTGTTTAGTACTAAGGCATAGTGATTCAGCAGTAAGCTGGACCATGCCAAGGTCAAACTAGGATAACAAGTACTTCATAGTGTCACTTAGTTATTCTGGTTCATAATTAGCTCATGCTTACACAAATATTGTACTCTAACTAGTTGATCATTAAGGCTCATAATTCATAAGCTGCTTTAGTCATAACCCGAAGGGCATTATACCGGTGCACTAGCTAGTAGTAGAATTTCACTCGAAGTAATGAAAATGGTTAAGAGTCCATAAACTTGTCATTTGGCGTTTCCTTAATATGCTAGCACTAACTGAGCTCTATGAGTAAAAGACTGCTTAGTCAAAACTATAATGACTCAGTAAACTAACCTGGTGTTAACAAGTGGCTTATTATTCACGGGCCCAATAGGAGAATTGATAAATACAGTTGCGTGTTGTGGCTCAGCAAGCACGTATAAGGGCTTATTTGAGAAACCCTTTCTACTCAGTATCTAGGACTACTAGCTCACTGAACATAATACGCGGTCTATTGTACAAGCTCACTATGTAGTAACTTAGGAAAACCATTTACGATTTGCTATGAGGTAATTAATGGTTATCTGACTATTAATTTGTGAGTACTAGCCTTTAGTGAAAAGATGACATGAATTAGAAGATTGATAAAACACTGATTACTAAGGCATAGCGGTTACGAGTTCTGTCAGGTCGCAAAGAGCAGAAGCTGGTATATTTCTTTGGGAACGATGGAGAAGAGAAAAGGGAGGAGGGAGCGGAGCTCTGCTCCCTCCTCCCTTTTCTCTTCTCCATCGTTCCCAAAGAAATATACCAGCTTCTGCTCTTTGTGGAGTATGGCACCTAGGGAGGCGGAGAAGAGAAAAGGGAGGAGGGAGCGGAGCTCCGCTCCCTCCTCCCTTTTCTCTTCTCCATCGTTCCCAAAGATAATACCGACGTGGATGTATCATCCATGGCTCAACCAATGGTGTATGGATGGGGGTGTAACATTGTCGATAGCTATAGTCTCTTGATGTCAATGGAGCGATCACGTTCATTCGCCCAACGCCCAAGCCAGCAAGCGATACCATATTTAATGCTCGGTGGTATTTACCTTCTTTATTTGCCATGATTCACACAAGTGCTTGCTATTCACGTTCGTGAACGACTTCTATGTGAGTACCCATTTAACACCTGTTTTCGGAAAGAGCATCGTTGCATCTGCCATTCCTAAACGTGATAAGGAATGACCACTAGGCTATATAGATGGAAGGAATAGGCTTACATACATTAATGCACAAGAATCAAGAATGAGGGAGGAACGGGAGAACCTTACCCTCGTTGCTAAGGTTAGGCGGGGGCTTGAGCTGTTGGATGGATTATATGGCGGCATTGTTGGCCTGGATTCTGAACTATGCGCAGGAAGTCCAACCAGTAAAGTAAGGCACCCGTACTATAACCAGTTGTATTACCTTTTGCCAGAAGGAAGGATGAATTTCGCTTTATCTACTGCTACTATTACCAACTCACCATCTGCTTCCACAATCTCACGACTTACCTCACCTATCGTCAAGACGATGGAGGCCCTCGTACCGAGGTACGAGATCCCTTTTTTCTGAGTTAATTCATTGATGATCTTCCCACCTGGTATTTTATCTCAACTCTGCAATCTATTTCGTTCTTTCTACGTTGGTAGATACAGGACGACATAGTTTGTAAAAATATGTGTTATGGTATTATATTAATAATTATTATATTCTTATAACCTATGCATCCTTGCCAAAAGTCAGCGTTAGGGTATTTGTGACGGATCTGGAATAATACAAATCATTTTTTCAAAATCTAAAATCTACGATGGTCCATAGAATTTATTTATTAATATTTGTTAAATATTTAAATCCTAGGCATCATTAATATGAAATGTATACTTTTCCTTTGCCAAAATTGGCGTGGATTTGTAAAAAGTATAATAATACTTTTTAAACAATATAATTTATTAAAAAGTATAATAATACTTTTTAAATAATATTTATTAAAATTGCATTAGATTTTGATTTTAAACCATTTAGCATATTGATAAAAAGATGGCTTTTTTTTATCAAAATTTGATTAAATAATATTTATTAAAGTTGTATTAGAATTTGATTAAGATATGTTAAAAATTGTAATTGTGTTTATAATGTTAATATTTTCTAATATTTTATTACAATCAGCTTAGATTTAAACATTTTTAAGTGTAATACTTGAGAAGATGTTTGTACTCAAGCCACCACAAAAACAATCTAGTATGTCCGCCACAAAAACGTAATCTTCTTACCTAACAAAACAATAAAAAAGTAAAAATTTAACTATCAATAAAAAAATATGTGTGTACAGGCCTCCTAAACAACCCATGGTTTTATTGTACATGGTTTAGGAGGCCCTTGCAAATGGTTTTAAGACCATGTGCAAGGCCTCATAAACAACCCATGATTGTAGGAAGGCCTTGCATATGGTTTTAAAACCATGTATGGGGAAATGATGCAATGTTCGTTCCTAACAAAATAAAAAATATTATATGTTGCCCATAAATAATATTAAATATTACTAATAAAAATATTATATGTGGACCTTAAATAAAAAGATGTATCTTTTGGTTTGAATCAAATCAATGGATACCTAAGAAGAGGTTTGCACATGAAGAGATTTGATCCATCTCGACGCTTTATAGAGCCTATGATTTGGATCTACGCTGGTTTTTCTTAAATTGGAGTATATATGTTTTACATGTTATTAAAAATGTTTTTAAATAATTAGTAATGATGTTTTGAGGTATTTAAAATTTATATTCAATTTTATTTTAAATTATTATGTAATTAAAAATAAAGCATTATAAAAAACTCATTTTATTAATGAATAAATGGTGTAATAAAATAAATAGTGGGATACATTGTAATATACATAATTACATATAACACTTAGAATGATGGTAGTCCATCTTTAACAAAATATGTGACAACTATGTTTATTCACAAAAAGCTCTTAAAGAAGATAATTATATTTCATTTTATAATAATGTCAAAAATATAAAGGAAGCAAAAACCTTATGTGAAAAACTCTAAAGTTCGTCGAGAAGAGATTAGGGAAGGGCAAGATTTTTTTTTTAATTTGTTTTGAATATAATTTTTAGGGGGGCGTTTCGGGGGTTAGGGGATTACAAACTTATTTTTTAATATTGTTTTAAATTTAATGTTGTGGGCGTTAGGGGGAGGGTTTCTAAAAAAAATATTTATATTTTTTTAATATAATGTTGTGTGGGTGGGGTGGAGTTTAGGGGTTAGGGGGTATAATTTTGTTTTAAATGTTTTTTAAGTGTAATGTTGTGAGGGTTGTTTAGGGGGTTGGGGGAGGGATTTAATGTAATGTTTTTTAATACAATGTTGTGGGGAATTGGGGGGTTTTATTTTATTTATTTTATTTTATTAAATGTAATGTGGGGGTGTTAAATTTTTTATTTTTTTAAGTAATATTATGTTATTGTTACGGGGGTTTTAAAATTTTGTTATATTTTTTAAATTTAATGTGGGGGTTTAGGGGGTTGGGGACTTTTTTTAATTTTATTTTTTAATGTAATATCGATGTAATTTTTTAAATGTACTTTTTAAAATTTTATTGAAACACTTGTGGTGAAGATGTCAAAAGAGCCTCAACCCCCATTAGCAAGGATGTTTGGAACTTGGAACAATTTGGGAATCTTCCATACATAGAAGAACCAATGGAAGAGGACATTAATGTTCCTCAAGCAAGCCAAGCTCAGAAAATTCCAATTTTGATGAATAATTTGGCCAACTTGATATTGTTGATTAGTTTCATGTCTTGAAGAAAATGTTAAATTTGATAACTTTTCGATAAGATATATTAGTAATGTTTTGACTTTAAAACTTTATTTTAGAAATAAAATTTCTATATATAATGTTTTTAATATGTTATTTACAAATATGTGGTATAGTTTTTCTTGAATTTATGTGAATGGTTACTTTTTGGGAAATAATATAAAATAATATCATTTTTATACAAAATATCTTTGAAAATCCATTGAAAATGGTTTTCAATGTTTTTATTTTCTAGATTTTTTTACAAATTTGTCAATAAAAATGTCTTATTTTGTCCATAAAAATGCCTTTTTTTTTCTTCTT
>LPNX010723114.1:154426-194622 GCA_001517045.1 Pseudotsuga menziesii | reverse complement strand
CCGTTCAAAATAAGCAGTGAATCGGGAAAACAAGCTATACTTACAAGAAAAATTTCCTCTTTAGTTAATAACTTGTAAATGTTTTGCTGCAATCTGCGGCACTTTCCAGCAACAATGTAGTATTTTTGTTCTTCTGTGTAGCATCATCATGATACTGTTCATGTGTACCTCTCAATTTTCTTCTGATATGATGAATTTTATTTGTGTTTCTTCTTTCTGGAGGAGGAATGGAATGATCAATTTTGTTCTTCAGTGGGCCAAATTGTTGATCATTCGTTATCAACAAGTAAAATTTTCCATGAAGTTTGTTGCACCACTCTGTAGATAGTGAAGCTATGTGAGAGAGTGCAACATGTTCATTCTGATACTGGGACCATGTTCTTCTTCTGTCATTTGGATTCCCAGCACCATCCCCAGCTGCTTTCATGAGATTTTGGGCCCATTTAGGCTTAGGCCACTAATTTGGAATGGGAGTTGGATTTGGATCCAGATTCTCATGAGGTACAACCTCAATATCAATATCATGCTGATCTTGTTCCTCATCATCTGAAACATGAGAAAAAATATCATCATCAAATGGAAATGGAAGAGTGTTTATACCTCCCTTTTCTTCGGATTGCGGTGGATCAAGCAACTGATATTCTTCAAACTGAACACTGCGCTCTATGAAGCACTTCCTAGTTGCAAGTTCCATCAATTTATATGCTTTTGCATCCTTAGCATATCCTAGCAGTATGCATTTGCTACTCTGGGCTTCGAAGGCCTTTCTCTTGTCCATAGGAATTGTGGCCCAATCTTTGGAACCAAAAACTCTCAAGTGAGAGACATCGAGCTTATGCCCATGTAGTGCTTCAAAAGGAGTGGCCCCAATCACTGATTTTCCAGGCACTCTATTTTGTATGTATGAAGCACAGTTTACAGCTTCAGCCCAAAGAGAAGGAGGAATATTCTTTTCTTGGAGAAGACATGTTGCCATCTCCTTCAATGATCTATTTTTCCTCTCAGCGACACCATTATGTTGTGGTGTGTATGGAACTTAGTGTTCCATTCGAATACCCTCTGATTCACAAAAATTCTTAAAATCTCTTTTAATGTATTCACCTCCATTATCTGATCTAATGGACTTGATCCTCTTTCCAAAGATATTTTCAACCAAGGATTTAAAAACTTTAAAAATTTCAAATACCTCTGATTTCTGCTTTATAAAATATACCCAACAGAACCTTGAACAATCATCAATAAACGTAAGGAAATACCTGGAACCATTTATTGATGTTGTAGTCATTGGTCCTGAAACATCACTGTGTATTAGATCAAGTGTAGAGTCTTATCTATCCGCCTTCCCAACTTCATATCTCTTCTCCGGATGCTTACCTACCAAGCAACCAGGACATACTCCATCTGATGTTTGGATGAGTGGAAAGCCCTCAACCATTTTGTCATTGTGAAGTTGCTGGAGATATTTGAAATTGAGATGTCAAAATCTCTAATGCCACAACTTACTAGTATCATTGGCATGAGTCAATAAAGTTGTTGGATGTGAAGCAGGCAAGAAATGGGAGAACTCATATGCCTTGGAGGCATGATCAACAAAGCCTTTCTCTATGAGATTCCCAGTAGATTTTTCAGTGATTTCTACTGTGTCAGAGTCGAATGTAACTGTCTTGGGAGAGCTTGTATCAGTCATATGATAAACATACAACAAATTCGTTGCAAGAGAGGGAAAATAGAGTACATTCTTGCAAGGTATCATCCTTACATAATTATCATAATTGATAATATATATTTATTTATTATTGAATTGATGATTTATTACATTTGACAGTTTTACATTTATATGGAAGCTAACCTATGAATGGTTGGCCCCTCAAAAGAGGTGACCTTTGACCATTAATACTAATTAACCAAATTGTTAATTAAATCATAATAGTAATAATATACTTATTTAGGTATATTACAAGTAATTCTGCTCTGAAAAGATTCGTCCACAAATCTTTCTTTGAGCATGCTACAACTGGAATTATTGCCACGAATAATGGTGCCACTGTTTAGTAGTTCTTGAAATATTTGGTCACATTTCCATTCAAATCTTTTCTTGCATATGATTCTGTAGATGAACACATAGCAACTATATGGAGTATTCTTCTAAGATTCTAATCCGATGGTGTTATTTTGACTTTCTATTTTAATGTGGATTTTTGATATTTTTGCATGCTTTGATATGATTTTCTTATATGTAGTGGCAACTACTAATATTGTACTTACTTCCTTGTTTGACAAGCTTGTCTTTATTTGTTCTCTGGGAACCTTTTGAAATTGTAGAACATCTTGAGTTGTGACTACTAATAGAATGTTTATCTCATCATTTGTCGCACCATCCTATGGGTTTCCTTTTTCTACGTTATCATGATTAAGGTCATGTTTAACACTTTTATTTTCATCATTGCATATAACTTCAATTCTCTCATAATTGTTGTTAACATTGACTTTATTGACTTCATTGAATTCTACGACAACATCATTTTCTTTACAATTGATATTGACATTGTGATTGTCAATATCATTTTGATCTTTCATAAATGTGTCTTCTACTTCTTCTATTTAATTGTTCTTGTTATCATCTTTCTTAACAAGTCATTGTTCTAAAACTGACGTATTAATGTGCCTTGCTTCCCTACCTTGTAGGAAGCCACGATGAACTTCTGGTAGGCATGCATACTTTTTACTAAGTATCACATTTTGAGGTTTGTAGTTGGGATGTCTTTTCTTATCCCACTTGGTGTCTGGTGGTATAGATATTTTGTGAGGACGGGTATAAGGAGTTGGTCGGTCAGGATTCCTTTCCTTCCTAAGGGTAGTAGCGATTTTATATTCATCCATAGTTGTATACGTAGGAGTCGTAGTGGTCCCTTGTTCCTCTTGACTTGGTAACTCGAGAGTCATAGTTACTTCTTCTGTCAAGGGTGTAAATCTCAACACTTCTTTTATCATGAGTGTCGATGCAAACCCCAACTCTGCTTGACTTGAGAAATTGGGAGTCGACATAGCTTGTTCCTTTATGATAGGAATCCTTTCTTCTGACGTGAGTGTTGATACGGACGTCATCTCTATTCAGCCTGAGCACTTAGAAGTTGCAACAGCTTCTTTCGACTTCCTTTCCTTCTTGGGGGTACTAGCGATTTTATATTCATCCCTACTTGAATACGTAGGAGTTGTAGTAGTCCCTTATTCCTATTGACTTGGTAACTCGAGAGTCACAGTTACTTCTCTTGTCGAGGCTGTAGATCCCAACACTTCTTGACCTGAGAACTCATAAGTTGTAACATCTTCTTCTTTTCTGGTTGTAGTTCTTTCTTTTGTCATGAGTGTCGATGCAGACCCAACCTCTGCTTGACCTAAGAACTTGGGAGTCGACCTAGCTTGTTCCTTTATGATAGGAATCCCTTCTTCTGACGTGAGTGCTAATGTAGACGATAGCTCTATTCAACTTGAGCACTCGAAAGTCGCAACAACTTCTTCCTTGATTCCATCTTCTTCTATCGTGGGTGCAAATTCAATTTCTAACTCTTTATTTGTAAATTATAGGTCGAGTGGAACTGCTTCTGCTATCTTAGGTGCCATAACAGCTTGAATTCCCTCGTTTTAAAAGTGAGATGTCGCAACATCTTCCTCCTTCAACTGACATGAGGGGTAAGACTAGTGTGTTTATGGTTTTTTTTGTTTGCATGCTTGTTAGGTTCTTCTTTTGGTCATTGTATTACCAACATTTTCAGTTCTTCAACTAAGTCTTTTATATCTTCATGCATAACTTGCGCCGCTACGTTGATATACGATATTTTTGTTTCAAGCTCTGTGGGTTTTATTTCTTTAATCTCCAATTTAAAATCATTTTTAACTTCTTGCAATGGTTTATCTGGTTTGAAGTACCCATAAATGCCTTCATTGAAGACAATTTTGTATTACACGAAGTCTTCAATTTTTTTGATAATAATAAATATTAATTAATTAATTAATATTATTATTATTACTCTTCTTCTTATAAACAATATATATGTTTTAATATATAGTTTTTTTTATTAAAATATTATAACCTATATGTTTTAATATATAGTTTTTTTTTAATATTATAATAATAATTATAATATTATAATTAAAATTATAAAAACAATTATTAATATATAAATGGTATATTATTATATAATTTTTGTTTTTATAACAAATAGGGTTTGCGTGGAGTGGAGGCGACCGAATGGAAAGCGATTGGGGCGTTGGTTGGAGTGTTTGAAGTCGTAGCGGAATGGGGAGAAGAGGCGTGAGTGACGAGGGTTGGTGTAAGTGAAGAGCTGGAGACATAGATAGCAAGGAAACAAGGAAGATGTTGAGTATTGGGAAGTAGGGAGGGGGAGGTTGGGTGTTTGTTCGTAGCATGAAGGGTGAAGTCCCACTGAAGTTGAGAGCACATGGGCGCATGGGAGGATGAGAGTAGCAGATGTGCGCGTGGGATGAGAGCCAGTGGTCAAATTTGAAGGGCTGGTCTTAATTTTTTTTGGAAGGGCATGCAACTATCCAACCCTTCAAGGATGAAAGGTTATAAAAATAATTGCACTTCAATTGAAAATTGAAAATTAAGTTGGCCCTTCAATTAAAAAAAAGGTGAAAATAAAATAATGCCCTTCCAAATATTTATAATTTTAAAATATCAAATAGAAACTACATCAAACATTGTAATTTTTCATTAAAACTAATCAATAAACAAATATCTCTCCAATTCCATTAAAAATTTAATAAGAAAACATATTTTCCTTCCATTCATGTGATATTCTTCAAAAACATTTAGGATTACATTATTGAAAACAGGAATCTAGCCCAATGGAAGAGACTTTCTGGCTCTCATTTGTTTCCATACATCATAAATGCCATTCCAATCTACCTCATTTAAATCATGAGGTGCACTAAGAGAGAGAAACATTAGCATATCCAATGTTTCCAATGAAAGTCTTACAAATAAAGAGAGCCTTTGAAAGAGAGCTTTGCAATATAAATATAAATAATAAATACTGTTTTCTAGCCTTTTCGACCTTAACGGCCATTCCTAATACTGTTAGCAGCAGTACAAATTACACCCAATGCAAATCCAAACAACCCCCACCCCCAAAATAAAGATCAGACATTCCTTTTTGTTGTAAACAAGGCTTGAGAGCACATTGTTGTAAACAATGAGTGATTTATAAGTCTCTTGTTCTCCACGCAAAGCATTATTGCAAATTGCAACTACAGACCGCTTGAACGTTTCAAACTGTTATATACTCAAATATCTTTGTTATATTTAATTGAATAACAAATCTTATTTAATCATTTTATCCCGTATTGAGATGAATCCATTCATTTCGATTGGATTGTTTTAAACTTTATATATTTTTAGCGTGACTTTATGGAAAAGAGTTGAAGCCTGCACCTTTTTTAATAAAGCAGGTGAAAAGAGCTTTTGAAAATACTATTTTTATCGTTACAATTTATTAATATTTATTTAATAATGTTAAAGATTTTTCATGGATATCAAGATTCTAATTATCTACATAGTTTTTTTGACATTGTTTTAAAATAAATATATTAAAAAAATTTAAATAATAATAAATTGTTACACAGGTTATTAATTATATATAATAAAAATGTAAATAATATTAAAATGTTTTCTAAAATACCAAGATTTGATTAATTTACAAACTCTACTCCTTTTGAAAATTATTTTATTAAAAATGTTTTAAAGATGATGATTAGAGTTATTAATATTTATTATGATTAAGTTTCTTTTATTGAACCTTAAAAAAGTAAAGAAGCCATTTTGTTTTTTATGTCATCACAAAGATGATATATATAAATCTTAAGAGATTTATTAATGTTTGCGTAAGACTTGAAATTTTTTGTAAACATTGATGTTGAAAATAAAAATTTTAATTATTTTTAAAAAATATAAATTAAAGTTGCATTTTGATTGGTGTCATAATCGCTTGTAAATTGTGCTCGAAATTTGATTTGTTGTTGTTCCGCGTTATGTAAGCCTCGAGAAGCTGCTCACACAGATCGAACGATATTGCAAAACTGTTGCGTCATGCACAATGATTTGGTATTTATGGTTATTCATATGTTTGAAAAGGATCCCATGATGTGATGTAAAGTCATTACTCATTAATTATTATTGCCCATTGCCTATTCGCAGATTCATAGCATGTACTTACAATGGAAAAAAATTTTGACGAGCAAATTAAAATGCTTACCCTTCTTTTGAAATATTTAAGTTAAGGGGAAGAAAACCGAGCAAAACTTCTTCAATATAGATTACCATAGTACAATGCCCAAAGAACAAGATCTCATTAGAGAGAGAGACCAAACCCTATCACAAGAGCCAAAGACACCAAAAACACTTCTCCTCCTCCTTCGCTATCCTTCCTCTTTCTCTCTCTTGTGCAATGCTTGAGTGAGTTGTGTGTCTAAATGAGGGAGGGCGTCCCCCTATTTATACTCATCATTTGACTGACCTTTTAACCTAATTGGGTTGACCTATCAAATTGACAGGATTGACCTACCTAGGAAAGCTCAAAATAATATGTACATTAATCTCTTATGGGTACAATTGAATTTTGATCCGACTTACAACGGTGGATTTACCTCATGACTTTTACATGACCTTTTACAATAATGACATCTCCCGACGGAGGAATAATAATAATAATGTAAAGTATAAGTAGAATATTCTTTGAAGTTACATTATTTCAACAAATTTTGAATGGGATAAAAAATTATACTTTTTGCATTTGAAGTCCGATGAGGTTGGGACCACTTTCAAACATCATGAAACAATTAATGGTGATGTTAAAAATTCAAGTAAAAGGATAGAAAATGAAAGATAAGGAGAATGTCAACTTTTACTTTAAGAATTTAATATTACCATTTAATGCCAGTGATGATTACTAAGGTTAGGTTTTTTGCTATTAGAGTAGACATTTCCTCCTTTATATAGCATTAGTATGGGCCTAGGGTTAGTTCCCCCACCCATCACTTAACTTTTTGGTTTTCTTTAAGAAAATTTGAAAAACAAAGGAGGGAGTGTTTTCCCAATGCTTCCTGGATGCTTCCTTCGGAAGCGAGCTTCGGGAGCAGTGGCAGGGGAGCGAGGCGCTCCCACGCAACATAGCAACAGAGTATTTGTTAAAAAGTAAACTTGGGTTACTAATCTATAATCATAACGCATTGCCACCGTCAAAAATTTTCCATATATAAGACACCATTAGAATATAGCAGAGATTGGCATGCATATTTGAATATAAAGAGTTTGCCAATATAACAAAGATTGGCATCAAGCATTACATGCATCACAACTTACATGTGTGAATCAGGTTAGAAGAATGATGAATCTCTAAAATCAGTTTTTCCATTTGTTATTTCTTATTGCATGTTTCTGTACTGAGGCCTAGAGGATCTATAGGGGACATTATCTTGTGAATAAAAAAACATGATGTTATAGAAGTCATGTTCCATGTCAAGAGTAAAGGGGCAGTGTGCCCAATGTTAGTCTATGTCTGTGTACATAGTGATGTGAATCAACGGAGTTTGAACCATAAAATATAATGGCGTGGCCTCTAATTCCCTGACCATGCAGTAGCAGTCATATTAAAACGGAACAAAATCCTCAACACAGGATAAGTGACTGTGATTTAATCATTTAATAATTCACAGGTTGGGCTCTTTATACATCTCTAGAAGATTTCTTATGCTAGGTCCTAGATTTTTCATAAGAACATTTAAACAGAAGACAACCGTTCATTCTCTATAACCTTTACCTCGAGAGAGTGTTCGTTTGCTCTTCAAATCCAATAGGAAATAGCAGACCAACTGTCAAGTGCTGAACCTGAAGACTCTAGTGCCTCCCAAAGAGCATAGAAATCCTTCTTTAAAAAGATGTTTTTGAGAAAAAAGAATCTGAAACTGCCATTTTGAAATAAGGGAAAGAATAAAAACTTTTAAAAAGAAGATGAAGGAGCTACTAAGGAATGGCGCCTTACCATCCCCAAGTCCAAGGAAAGATAGTCGTTCACTAAAGAGGGTAGGCATAAGAATCACATATCCATACTGCTATTATTTGTATAGCACAGGCCTAGCTTCTAGGGGCATTTAAAGGGGAATACCTAGCGCTTCTGGTTTTGCAAAACGACATTCTCGTAAATCAAATCCATTCGTTCATACCATAGAGTTAAACTGAATAAGGGCTCCATAAAAAGCCAACTCCCTAGGCAATACAAGGTTTCCAATGCCATTACTTGCTTTTTACTTTTAACATTGAAAGCTACATTTTCTGCACACCCAACAAACTTGGCTCCCAATGCAACTCAAAACAACTGATTGAACAATGCAACCTTCTAAAACCACTAGATTGATCTCTATTTTTAACAAGAAAAACAAAAGCACAACCAATAAAACATAGAGCTGCTCCTAGTCATTCATTGTTAGAAATATCCAACCACTAGAGAAGAGCATGTTTTCAAAAACTTCCATTAAAATTTAAAGCACTACTTGAAATGAAAACTGTTCCAAGCGAATTGAGAAATGAGAATAGATTTACCATACCTCTGAAGCCCTAACCCACTTGCCATTTATCCAATCCTGATGAACACGGAGCTCTTGTATGCTATACTCGC
This sequence comes from Pseudotsuga menziesii, assembly GCA_001517045.1. Classification (NCBI taxonomy): domain Eukaryota; kingdom Viridiplantae; phylum Streptophyta; class Pinopsida; order Pinales; family Pinaceae; genus Pseudotsuga; species Pseudotsuga menziesii. Next base: position 185,929 of record LPNX010723114.1, on the reverse strand, counting down.
AGTTTTCCTTGGTCTTGCTGAAGTAAACAACATATCTATTATGGGGTAGGATGCCATTTACCAATCCCCTCCACCACCCATCATGGTCATATGCATCGACTTCTTCAGAAAGGAAAAAGCATTGTATGCCTATTCGCAGATTCACAGCATGTACTTACAAATTTTTGTTCTGCAGGGGGTAAGCCCCTTTCCCTTGGTATGTGAAAGTAGTTCTTCTCCTCTTGGCCAATGTCAGTTGCCGCAGAGCCAATACACGGTATTGTGAGCTGCCGCCGATACTGGGGGAGACCTTACCCACTTTTTTAACCACCTGTCATAGCCGAGAGAAAAAACCGCATTAACTCTTCTAGCTACTCCTAGTAGTTAGTAGTTGTAGTTCACATGCATGAATAAATACTACTACTAGCTTTATAGTTAGTTATCAGCCCTAGTAAGTAGCTTTAGTTCTAACCTATGGTACTAAGCTTCCGTCTTCGGGAAAAAAATTTGACGGGAAAATTAAAAGGCTTACCCTTCTTTTGAAATATTTAAGTTAAGGTATCCCTTCATGGTGGACGGGTGAAATAAAAAATTTAAAATTTTTTTGACGGGCAAAATTTTCGTTACACTTCTGGGACGGGCTAAACCCCTTTGGAAGGGCTGGGACAGGTTCAAATTTGAACGCTGATGAGAGCAGCAGATGGGCATGTGGGATGAGAGCAACAAGATATGGGCGGTTGGGATGCGCGTGGGATGAGGACGCACAGGTGGAGGGGAGGCTGGCGCGTGAATGGAAACAATGCGGAATGGAAAGCTGCAAAGATGGGAGCATGGGAAGTGTTCACAGGGGGGAAAACCAGAGGATGGAAATGGTAGTGGAGGGAAGGTGGTTGCGAGGGTGTGTGTAGGAGGTGTCCATGAGGCATTGGGGATGGGCGACCGAGCAGGAGCATAGATAATGGTGGCTGGCGCAGAGGATGACTACGCAGCGTGAGATGAAGGAGCTGGGGAGCAGCGTGGAAGGTGGATGAACAGGGTAGAGAGTAATGCATACGATCGCGAGCAACATGGAGTGAGCAGAGAAGAGGTTGTGGGGTGGGAGAGCTACAGGTGAATCACAAGTTGATTGAGGGCACATATATATTATTCTAGATAAACGTATGAAATAAATTATGGTGGATTAAGGGTGGAGTGCATGCAATGTTGTGGAAGCGTAGTGGTATGCAGTAGTGGAGTGGGGATTTAAGGAGAATCAATGAGAGGGAGCGACGCGTGTGGGAGAGAAGGATCACAGGTTGGGTAGCAGTGGACGGAGTGGAGGGGATGAAGAGAGAACTAAAGGGGGGGAGAAGAGATGGGGAGAGTGTGCAGAAAGTGGTAGAGAGTGACAGGAGTAGTGTATGGTGTTGAGGAGATGGAGAGCACACGATGGAGAAGGAAGCAAGTGGAAGTGAGTACAATGGAGTTGGGAGCGATGGAAGGAGGTGGGTGTGTTTAGGAAGTCGTTGGAGGATATGGGAATGTGAGGGTTTGGAGGGGAGAAAAGATATTAGGGGAAAATTGTGTGGATGAATCCGTGGAAGAATGTGTAGTGATGAGAGTTAGAGCACGCATAGGTGGTGATGGGTGGGGAGTAGCAGAGAGGAATGTAGCATGGAATGGGATGATGGGATGGACCGTGAGTAGAATGAGCAGGGTGTGTGAAGAATGAAGAGTGGTGTTCTCTAGAGGAGTATATGAGCACTTAGAGATCCGAGCTTAAAGCTCTGATACCACTTGTAAGGTATCATCCTTACATTATTATCATAATTGATAATATATATTTATTTATTATTGAATTGATGATTTATTACATTTGACTGGTTTACATTTATATGGAAGTTAACCTATGAATGGTCGGACCCTCAAAAGAGGTGACCTTTGACAATTAATACTAATTAACCTAATTGTTAATTAAATAATAATAATAGCAATATTTCAAAGCAAAGTGTCAGAAATATGAATATCAATATGCTAACAGTTCTTCTCCGTCCGTGCGCTGAAAAGTAAATACATCTCTCACACAAAAGGACACTATGGATGGAAGAGCCTGAATAAAATAAAATAAAAAAATTCAAAAAGAAAAGCAGATGGAGGACTCATAAGAACAAAAGTTCAAAAGGGCACAAAAGTGCAAGTGGCATGGGAATGAGGAACAAATGAATAGTTTTGTTTGCCATAAGTTACGATCTTGTGGTGTCCAAACTAGAAACCACCCGCAGGCAGAGGTAAAATAAATCTCATCTACTAAGCCTCAAAAGAGTTATCTGGACTTTCAAATATTTTGGGTGTTCCCATTTCCCAAAGAATGGACTGTTCTCAATGATTTGAATACATGTGTCTGCCATCTTAGGAATACAAGCAACTGGAAGTATTCAACTTTTGAGTTGAATGATTAAACAGTCTTTTACTGGGAATAAGTTAAGTCAGAAATCCGGGGTTCGCCAGGTAGTCGCCAATTGTTGCAGCTGCAACTATTTCCCAAAATTCAAAAAATTTGGGACCCTCCTTTAATTCGTTTTCGCTCGGTTTTTTGTTTTGCTTGATGCTTGAATGAAGATTACTTTTATGCGGAAAATGCTTTAATGTTTGAATTGATTTTTGTTTTGCCATCGGAAGTGTTTTGGACTGTGAGTCGGAAGCCTAGTCATCTGCGCATCCGTCGTTGCGGAGAATAACCAGACATCAAGTCCAAAGTCAAATGTGTTTGGTCTCCGATGTATTTTTTGCTTTATCGGCAGTTGTTTTGAAATCCTATCGGAGCCTTTGTCTATGCGTCTTCCGCTGTTGCGGAAGAGGTTCTGCGAGGTGGTCCGAGAGTTGTTTCATACTTTTCTGATCCCCTCCATTTTGCTTCGTTGTTCTTTGGTTCTTGTCAACTCTCGTCGTTGCGGCTCTAGAAGGAACTGTGCTTCCAATAGTTTGACTTATTTGTTCCGCTTGGTCAATATTTTCGCTTGATTCATATTTATTTTTGGACTCTGATTTTACTGGTCTGCGGAACTCGTTTCTTTTACGGGTTCGCCGTTGCGGCTCTCTAATCATCTTTTGACCCGAGCCCTAGAGCTCCGATGCGAGTTTGTTTCTCCCGCCAACGCCATTGCGGGCGCTCCGCCATTTTCATCATCCGCCGTTGCGGAGGCGTTATTGACATGATCACCGACCCCTTAGCCTTTTGCCGCCCAATGACCTTTTTTTTCCCCGCCGATTGTAGTTGACCGAGGTGTATATATAGTGGAGTTTGGAGGTTTCATTTTTTATTATTATTTTGGACTTTTCTCTGTGTTGTCGCTTTCGCTTGAGCAGACCAAGAATTTTGTTGTCGGTACCTTCACTCCTAGGTGGCTTCACCGTGGAAGTTACGATTTTTCTCCACCAGTCGCGCAGCAATGCCAGGTAGGCCCTTATGCTCGTTTTCCCGTTCCGTTCAATTGGACGAACTGTTTTGTTGTCTCCGCGGTTAGTGGTTACTTGGGTTTTTCTGTCTTGGCATGTATATATTCTGAGGTAAATGGTCCGGTCGTCAGTTGGGAAGGGGTGTTTGTGGTTTTGCTTGATATTTTCTCTTGCGGCAGTTATGGTTTTGCAGCCTGCACTCGATTACTGGGGAAACCGACGCAGACGGCCGTTACGCTGTCCGCACCAGTTTCCCCCAATTTGTGTTTGTCCATCCAAGGAGGGCTTTCATGGCTTTCTAATGAAATGCCGCGTTTGTTTCCACTATATCATGGCCCTCTCTTTTATGAACCAGGGTCACAGCGGTAATTTTGTTTCGCTTGAATTCGAACCCCGAACTGGTCTAAGTTAGAATTGCATTACCCAGTCGGACCGTGAAGTGAGCGTTTACAGCAAGTAGTTTCCTCTTGTCTTCTAGTGTGCTATCACTTGCAGCGTCCTAGCTTGAGCTAGTTTTAGTTTAAGCGCCTTTTTTGTCTTCCGCGTAGTGTGTAGGTCATGGCGTCGAGAAGGGGGTTTAGGACTGTGTTCGTATTAACGTAGACCGTGATTTTCTAATTCCGATTTTTGTTGGGCATGAGCTGGTTTTAGTTCTTGGGCAGGAGCATTTGGTTTTGAACATTGTTTGCTTATTTTTCATAGCTGCACTCATGTTTAGCACAGATGAGGTAAAACGCTTATACTGTTGACTTTATCTTTAAATGTTATCTGGAAATGACCTAACAGAACCTAAAATGCATTCCTGTACATGACAGGGAAATTCCTCAGAATTCAAGATGTTTAAACGTCAGAAGAAGAAGGCTCCCACAGTTGAAGACGAACCCGACGTTGAAATCGTCACCAGGGTCGAATACACCTACGAGGACACCAAATGCATAATTGGTGTGGAACCCGAATATCAATGGAGGGATATTTACAGATTGATAATGGGCCGAGAAGTACCTGACATAGGTTTCGAAGAAGAGAACATTTATGCAAATATAGAGAGGTCTTCATTAATGAAAATTGCTACCAGACCTGAGCTCTTTCCCTGCTCAGAGGTGATTGGGTGGATTCTGCCTAGGGTAGATGTAACCACCATGATTTTAGTAAATGTTGATCGACAGGGCTATGCTGCTTATAGCCCTAGGTATGTGGCTTTGTCCTACCACTTACCAGAAGCACAGGTGTACTTGACTGAGGACTAGCTAAAGGCAATTAGGATGGACTTAGTCGAGACACTGAAGAGGATGCTCATGCCTAGCAAGAACATTAGAACTAGGCCGACTGGAGAATATGACACTGCAAGTCTAAGAACCCCTTACAGGTTCATTGCCCTGATGCTGAACAAGATTTTCAGGAGGGCCCAAGGTAAAAGTTTCAAATTGGAGTGGGTGCCTATCATTTTTTATGTTGCAACACAGGGGACCGTGTTCGACTGGGCTAACATTGTGTCCAACAGCCTCTCTGCCTGCATTGCATCAGCATTAGGAGATGTGTCCCAAAATATATCAGAGTTCTGCATGAGCTCTATACTGATTGATTGCATACTGTGCAACCAACCCTTCCCCAATCTGAGGTGTATCTGGGACCGGGAAAGAACACCAATTTACTCAGCATACAAGCCATTGTGGGACCACAAATACCATAGTCACTACAGGGAAGTGTGTGAGCACTTCATTATGCCATTGTATACCCTGATTTTCTTGAAAGAGTGCAATTGCATGTCGGAGGATGCATTGCAGGTGATTGAAGAGTATGCAGACTATTACTTGACTGAAGATGGACTATATTTCAGAATGTTTGGAAGCTCTAGAGCACCCTCACTACTGCCTAAGTATGCCACAGACTATGTAGTCCACAAAGAGGCAGTTAGACAAGTCTTTTTAGATGGCATAGGGATCTTTTTGTTTGAACATAAGAAAGCAGCATACCGTCCCTTGCCATTTAGATTGGGAAGCTACAAGTTTACCAGGGTGAAGAAAGCCGATGAATTCGTGGAAGAGTTAGAGAAATTCCATTTTGGGGAAATGCGTTTCCACAGGAAGGACTCTCGTAATAAGGTTGCAGAGCACTGCAAAGAGGCGAATGTACATTTTGAATACACTAGCCACTGGGATAGAGAGGAGTCCATTTTCCACAGTGCACAAAATATGATAGCTTTAAGAAGAAGGTTTAAGAAGAAAATCACCACCAAAGGTGGAAAAGGACAGGATTAGCAAGCAAAGGCCGAGGAGAAAGAAACTAGAAAAATGAATGAAGATGCTAGGAGACTAGCACAGGAGGTCGAAGGCTGGCTCAAGGGAGAAGAGGAAGAAAAGAGAAGGGTTGCACAAGAAGCAGCTAGAAAGGCGGAAGAAGCTGCCAAGAGCGAGGAAGAAGAAAAGAAAAGAAAGATGGATGAGGAGCTGAAGAAGCAAGAAGCAGAAAGGCTAAAGCTGAGAGGGACAGTGACAGAGCAATTCGCTCCCAATCATGTAGACAGTCAGGCTCAGGATTTGGAGAACCCTGATATTCAAGATCCTGAGGCAGTTGCTGCTAGCACACCAGGATAGGCTGTGGTCCCCACCCTTAGGCTAATTCCCTTTGAGCAGAAGAAAGGGGAGGAGGTAATAGATTTTAATACTATCTTTTATGATAAAGAAAGGAAAAGGATAGCAAAGAGGACTGAGAGAAAGGTCGAGACTGGGGGGCAATCTGGTAAAATGATAAATGATACAACTATCGTATACGGGACAAACAAAGACCCCAGGTTCACTACCAGAGCGGGGGTTGCATTGATCCATGCTTCTGAGGACAATGTAGATAAAATAATGACTGATATTGAGCAGTCAAAGAAGTCCTCTTCCCATCTCAAAGATACCCTGAGAAAGGAAAGAGAAGAAAATAATAGGTTAAAGAGAAAGTTTGAAGACATACAAAAGGAAATCAAGTCTTCAAACGCTGAGCTTCAGGTCCTCCAGATAGAGAAGAGATCTATGGAGACCGCCCAAGAATGTCTGGAGAAAGTGCAGCAGGAATATCAGGAGTTGAGGGCAGAAAAGGAGCAACTGCTAAGCAGGATAGGGGAGTTGGAGCTGCATAAGGCTACCTTGGAGGAATCAGAGAGGCAGACTCAGGGGCAGAATGCAGAGCTCAAAGGACAGATTACCTTGTTGACAACAGCTCTAGAAGAGGCCAAGGAACAACAGGTCAGTCTTCAGCCTTTCAAGGAGCACTTTCTGGCACAGAGAAGCAAAATGCACCAGCTACAGGTAGCCATAGAGGAGGAACGATGCAAGGTATTGCAAGTGGAAAGTCGGCTGGAAGAGATTTTGGAAACCTCTTCGTATTTTGTTGACAGATCACAAGACATCTTAGAATTCCTATCAGGAAGGATGGCGAGATTAGAAGCGAATGAAGAAACTCCTGCTGATCTACCTTCAAAAGATCAAAAAGCCCTAAGACAAGACTACGATTTACTGGAGTTTGACATCAGCACAGCCGAAGAATTCAAGAAGGCTATTAAGAAGACAAAAGGGGCTTGTGCAGAATTCTTCAAGACACTTCTGATCACGTATAATCGATGTCAGGTAGAGGCTGAGCAAAGAATGGATACTTTTCCATAACACAGCCTGTTTTTGGAAGTTTTACAAAGAAGATATCATAAAGATGAAAAAATGATACAACACATTAGAGCTTTAGATGAATAGACCCTGAGAAATGAAGTAGATCATTTCGCGGTTAGTGTGCAGCTGTTAGAAGACCAAATTCGCCTGAGCGCAGCCAGAATAGAATTCATCAGAAACCAAGCTGCTAAATTCAAAATAAATATTCGATTCCTGGAACCTTCTGAATTCGAAAGTATTGCTTCAGAGGCTTCAGCATGGAAGAAAGTTTGGAATAGTCAAGCGGGACACTCCTCATGAGCATCTTATTCATTTTGTTGTAATATATTGTGCAGCTGTTAGAAGACCAACTTCACCTGAGCGCATCCAGAATAGAATTCATCAGAAACCAGGCTGCTAAATTCAAAATAAATATTCGATTCCTGGAACCTTATGAATTCGAAAGTATTGCTTCAGAGGCTTCAGCATGGAAGAAAGTTTTGAATAGTCAGGTGGGACCCTCCTCATGAGCATCTTATTCATTTTGTTGTAATATATTGTAATTTTCATAAACACTTAATGAAAGAAAATATGGGAGATGAAGAATTGGGGAAGCCCAAGAGTCATTGCGTGGGTAGCCCAACATTTTTGCTCTTTTGTATAAATGTGGAGAATCTAGACAAGTAGGGGATCTTTTTTTCCCAGTTAGATTGGAAGACATATTTTAAGAAGAACTATTTCCTTTTGCAATAAATAATTACAGTTTTCCTATTGGAGAAAGCCTGGTGGAATGTTCAAATGTTATACTATGGATTTGTTGAAGATGAACTATTTCATTTTCAGCTTTGTGTCCATTAACTGTGAGATCGTTCTAACTCTTTGAACCTTATGTTCTTGCATGGATGATCTCTGGTTTGATTTATGAAAAATTTCCACTACAAGTAAGAAATGTTGTTCATAGGCAATTGGCTATCTGGTTGTCTAGATATCTTTAAATGTTCGTGTGTTTGAAAGAAGTATCAGCTATCTGTGATTTCTTTTTTATAATGCATGCACAAAATACATTACTCGCTAATAAGTAACAATATTGCTCCCTAGGGATAGGTTAGGTAGTTAGTTTTAATTTCTCACTGTGTGTGAGATTTAGATGCAAGAGAGCCTAAGACGAGAGGTAAGAACCTGTGCATCACATTGTGAATGCTCCTTGCATGCTCAATCAATCTGCATTTTAGATAGGCATTTGCACGTCATACTTAAAACCAAAAAAACAAAAATATATACGGTGGACTGGGCCGCAACCGGTAAAACCTTTTATTTTTGTTACTTGACCTATGGTAGCCGGACTGCAAACCGGATGGATTCCCTACACCAAACAGTCACGGGCTAGTTGGGAACATTGACTGGGGAGAATCCCTTGATGTTGTTGCCTGCGAATTTCCAGGCCTCAACAAACTTTGATACCACTTGTAAGGTATCATCCTTACATTATTATCATAATTGATAATATATATTTATTTATTATTGATTTGATGATTTATTACATTTGCCAGGTTTACATTTATATGGAAGTTAACCTATGAATGGTCGGACCCTCAAAAGAGGTGACCTTTGACCTTTAAAAACTTTAAAAAAATTGAATACCTCTGATTTCCGCTTTATAAAATATACCCAGCAGAACCTTGAACAATCATCAATAAACATAAGGAAATACTTGGAACCATTGATTGGTGTTGTAGGCATTGGTCCTGAAACATCACTGTGTATCAGATCAAGTATAGAGGCATATCTAGCTTCCTTCCCAACTTCATATCTCTTCTCTGGATGCTTACCTACCAAGAAACCATGACATACTCCATCTGATATTTGGATGAGTGGAAAGCCCTCAACCATTTTGTCATTGTGAAGTTGCTGGAGATATTTGAAATTGAGATGCCAAAATATCTAATGTCACGGCTTGTTGGTGTCATTGGCATGAGTCAATAAAGTTGTTGGACATGATGCAGACAAGAAATGGGAGAACTCATATGCCTTGGAGGCATGATTAGCAAAGCCTTTTGCTATGAGATTTCCAGTGTATTTTTCAGTGATTTCTACTGTGTCAGAGTTGAATGTACCCCTCTTGGGAGAGCCTATATGAGTCTTCTGATAAAAATACAACATATTTGTTGTAAGAGAGGGCACATAGAGTACATTCTTGAACTCACCATGCTGTATTTTAATAGGACCTCTCCCGACATCTAGGATTTAGGAGTCATCTCGCATATGAATGCTAGGTCCTCCTATGAGACTTAGAGAGGTGAAGGATTCCTTGGAGACAACCATGTGTTTGGATGCTCCAGAATCTATCAAATAATCCTTCGACTGAGTGAGGTCTGCCTTCAAGGTATGGCACCTCTCATGATCTTCTATCGGTTGTCCAACATCATACTTCTTTACTCCTTGTGGGAGGGAAATATTGTTTTGGTCAAGGAGTGTTGACAGTTGGTCAATGGTCTTCTTCATGCACTGGATCTCTGGATGAAAGCCTCTCATATAGTATGGACACTTAGTCTTCTTGAATTTCTTCTTTTTCCTAGAACCCGAGGGTCCATCGGAAGATTTCTGATTCTCCTTTGGCTTCAAATCAGTGTTAACACTTTATACAACCTAACAAGAACTCTAAATAGCTCTCGTTTTTTATAGGTTGCATTTAGTTGTTATTTTTACCTATGAATCGAAAAGTGATGGTACTAGTAGCACCCATTTTTTCTGATGTTAAAATGACAAGCTTTTGAAAACCTTGACTGGTGTTGATGCAATCAAAACCCTAAATCAACCTTTGAATTGAAAAAGTGGTTATTGATAATCACCATTGTTTTTCTTCATGGTTAAAATTATATCATGTTTGGAACCGTGGCCTTCATAACCGGTGCCATTATAATGAAAATGCCAAAATCAAACCCCCAGTCGAAAAGAGGTGCTACCAATACCACCCATTTCATCCATCAAATTATAGCTACATGCATTTTAAAACCATACATAGCTTTGAAAAAAAAATTAATCACTTCAAAAACAAAACAAGAAGACCGATTTTGATTAAATAACTAAAAATAAAAATAAAAACATAAAAAATTAAACTAAAAAACATAAAACAAATAACGAAATATATATATCATCATGCGTAAGGATACCTGCATATATAAGCTTGCACAAGAATACATGCATATATGCCCTCCAATCAACATAGTTGAAGGGTGTAAGGATTCGGGGTACGAGAGCTGAAGAATCCATCTTTCTATATGTTGATCAGTCAATTCCTCAAGAAGATATGTAGTTACCTGCAAGTAACACTGCAAAACCAATTCAATTCGCAATCATATGTTAGTACAAGTATTTCCACCTCGACATGTGCACTTTCTCAGAGTACGTCACACCTACATATACTTCTCCGGATTAATCCAGAGTTAGCAAGGCAAATATTGCAGGATTTGTTAATGTGTTTGTAACTTCGGAATGTATTCACTTGTATATCTTACATTGTACCCTGATGTTCCTATCGGGAGAATCATTTGTATTTCAATGTTCCTATCAGGAGAGTCATTAATATAATAAATTCATGTAAAGTCAATGAGGTTAACCCTCCGTTGTAAGTCAATGAAATAGTCCCCACAATTGAGTTAAGGTTAACCCTCCTTACTGATCGGAGGGCAAAGTCCCCACAGTTGAGGGGCACTAGGGTTATTAAACTATCCTAGAGATTTCGGCCCTGGTAAGTAATTGATCCAGGACGATATTGGTGGCCACCCACCTATTCCACTTGGACCCCCACCATTGTTTCTTTCAGTTTTCTAGTTTCCTTAATTGTAGCACAATTTACTATTTTTGGCAGTTTTTGGGTCCTAAACTTTCGGAGCCGTTTTGAGGCCCTAAACGACATTTTTTCAGCATCGAATGGTCGGGAAAATATAAGTCCGTTCTGCACTTGATATTTGTATCATGCGCGTCAAACAGAGGTAGTATGTCAAAGTTACGACTCCAGGAAATTGATGTACCAAGTTACCCAATGGGGCCCACATTCTGGTGTTTCACCTCCTAGGGTTACATTTTTGGATGTGTCAGGTTTCCATTGTTTCTCAATAATATATAGGCCTTCGAGCCTCATTGTAACACAGAGTTCAGAGGCATGTAGCCGCCACATCTCTTCTCAGAGATAAGCTACCAGCACTCTAGCTAGTTTATTTCCATTTTGTATGTAAACAAGTTTCAGTTCTTTGATTAATGAAATGAAGTGTTATTTCTGCTGCATATTTGTTTCTATGGTTATTTATGTATTCCGTTGTGTCCCTATTTAAATCCGGATCAGTGGTATCAGAGCAATCTACTCTTTCTCAATCCTTCTTTGCATGTCCCCAACGAGGGTGGGGTATAGAGAGTTAGGGCTCAATCTGGTTGAACCTTTGCAAGATCAGCCTCACAAATCCCGACGGCCTCCCATGGGGGACGAAAAGAAAGACGAGGGTGCGGAAGATCCTATCAAAATGTTGATCAAGGAGGCGCTTGAAAAACAAAGGAACGCGATGATGGATAACTTCGCCCAGATCCTTCAAAGACTCCCCACTGGCGGCGCATCTGCATCTAGCAGCCACTCTGGAGGCGCAACCACTTTTAAGGTACAAGTAAACTTTGACACATTCCCATATTTGATGGCCGAATAGATGCAGACGTCGTATATAGATGGTTGAATCTATTAGAAGGATATTTCTTGATTTAGGGCTTTTTCAACCGAGAAAAAGATTACTTTTTCACTACTCAAAGTCGCCCCCCATGTCAAGGACTGGTGGGAAACCTACTATGAGAGAAAGGATGAGGAGGAACCCTATCTGTTCTTGATCGTACCCACTTGGAATTCATTCCGAGATGCCATAAAGGGACAATATTATCCCGTGGGGAGCTATGAGGACAAGTACATACAATGGACAACGCTGCGGCAACACAAGTTGTGTGCCAATTTGGACAAGTGCACTTTTGGCATGACCCAAGTTCAGTATCTAGGATACATTATTGATGAGTATGGGGTACATGTGGATCCAACCAAGATCCAAGTCATTCGGGATTGGCCAGCCCCAACTACTCTAACAGAGCTTTGCAACTTTTTGGGTCTTGCTAATTTCTACCATAGGTTCGTGTTGGGATTCTCTCATATCACTTGGCGCTTGAGTCAAGTCACCAAGGGAGGAGAAAAAGCCAAATTCTTCTGGTCAGAAACTCAACAGAAGGCGTTTGCAGAATTGAAACATCGCCTCTGCTGTGCCCCAGTGCTCACATTACCAGACTTGCAACAACCATTTGAGATCGAGACAGATGCCTCTGACTATGCTATTGGGGCAGTCCTTACTCAACAAGAGCATCCAGTGGCATATCACAGTGAGACACTATCTAACACAGTCTACAAATACCCCACTTATGACAAAGAGATGTATTCCATTGTACAGGCTTGCCGACAATGGAAGCATTACATTTTGGGGAGGAAACAATCATCCACACAGACCATCGACCCCTGCAGTTCATACAGACACAAGGGAAATTATAGAATGATCGCCATCAGAAGTGGTCCACATATCTACAACAGTTTCATTTGAATATCAAGTATAAGAAGGGAAGCACCAATAATGTTGCAGACTGCCACAGTCGACCACCGATCGTGGTGATAACCACCATGCTCAATTCTTTTGGGCACGAGACCTCTGATTGGCCACTTCTCTACAAGAGCGATCCAGAATTCAGCCACACATACAGGAGGCTCTTATAGGGAAACCAAGTTCCAAATTTTCACCTCCAGGATGCACTACTATGTCACATGGGACACCTTTGTGTTCCTTCAAGCGAGCATGCCAAGATGATTTGGGAAGCGCACTACAGTCAGGTCGTTGGGAATTTTTGGGTCGAGAAAAGTGTGGCAGTACTACATAAGTATTTCTATTGGCCAACCCTTCGACATGACGTCGGGAAGTGCATCTGATCCTGCACTTCCTGCGCCATTGCCAAACCGTCCATCAAGAAGCAATGCCTATATACTCCATTGCCTACCCCTAGTCGACCTTGGGAATCCATCTCCATGGATTACATGTCGGGCCTTCCTTCTACTAAGCACAACAACGACTGTGTGTTCGTGGTTGTCGACAGATTCTCAAATATGGCTATAATGGCAGCCTCTAAGAAGAATATCACAGCAGAATCCACTGCTAAACTCTTCTTTGAACGAGTGTGGGTACACTTTGGGATCCCACAATCTATAATCTCAGATCGGGACAGCAGGTTCCTTAGTACATTCTGGTCTAGCCTATGGTCAATTCTAGAGACCAAGCTCACAAAGTCCACAACTTTCCATCCCCAGATTGATGGCTAGATAGAGGTCGTCAACCATATGATTGTACACATCTTGCGCATGTACAACTCAAAGCATCCACACACATGGGATGAGAGCCTCCCCTATGTACAACATAGCTATAACTGGGCCCTCCACAGCTCAACCGACCACAACCCCTTTCAGGTGGGCTTGGGATTCCAGCCACTATGTCCCATTGACGTAGCCATGCCATTTGCAGCTGCTCAGGATGATTCAACTCATGTCAAGTCTGAAGTTTCTAAGGTGAACAGCTTCATTGAGTGCATTCAGTAGATTCTCCAACAGGTTCATAACATATTGGAAAGATCCAATGCTAAGTACAAGCAGCGGCATGATCAACATCGGGTGCAACACAACTTCTAGGTGGGCAACAAAGTGTGGCTACATTTGCAGAAGGAGTGCCTCTCTGGACCCCACCGCAAGCTTCACCCGCTTTGATATGGGCCATACACCATCACCAAGGATGTCAGGGACAATGCCTTCGAGCTCAGTATTCCACCATTCATTGGTTTGTACCTAGTGTTCAATGTGGACCGCATTCGACCCTACTTTCCACCTCTACTGGACACATCATACGTGGCAGAACAACTCACACAAACAAAGTTAAACCCCAACTGCCTGGAACAAGCCACAACTGATGGGATTATGGACACACAGATCAAGAACACCTGCTAGGAGAAGATCCAGCTATATCAATTTGTCAATGCAGGCCAACTCCTTCACCAGGGAAAGCGGCTCACTAGAGACCAAGTTCAGCATAAGTTTCCTCATCTCATGGAGGAACTCAATGCAATGGGGACCATTGCTTCCTAAGGGGGGAGCAATGATCCAGGAGGATATTGGTGGCCACCCACCTATTCCACTTGGACCCCCACCATTGTTTCTTTCAATTTTCCAATTTCCTTAATTGTAGCACAATTTACTATTTTTGGCAATTTTCGGGTCCTAAACTTTCGGAGCCATTTTGAGGCCCTAAACGATGTTTTTTCGGCATCGAATGGTCAGGCAAATATGAGTCCATTTCGGAATTGATACTTTTTGTTAATGGATGTATTCCTTGAAGAGATTTTTCTAACGATGTATCATGCACGTCAAACAGAGGTAGTATGCCAAAGTTACGACCCGGGGAAATTGATGTACCAAGTTACCCAACGGGGCCCACATTCTGGCGTTTCACCTCCTAGGGTTAGGTTTTTGGATGTGTTGGGTTTCCATTGTTTCTCAATAATATATAGGTCTTCGAGCCTCATTGTAACACAGAGTTCAGAGGCATGTAGCCACCACATCTCTTCTCAGAGACAAGCTACCAGCACTCTAGCTAGTTTATTTCCATTCTATATGTAAACAAGTTTTAGTTCTTTGATTAATGAATGAAGTGTTATTTCCACTGCATATTTGTTTCTATAGTTATTTGTGTATTCTGTTGTGTTCCTGCATAAATCCGGATCAGTAATTGTCAAGTCGAAAACTAGTATAAATAGAGAGTGAGACTCTCTATTTGAAACATACAGTCACTCAACTGGGGTGCATGAGTGAGAGAGGAAGTGCTAGCACAAGTGATAGAGAGCAGTTGTTGGAGATCGTATTTTCTGTCTTTGGGTTTTACTGCTGCCATTGGTGCTCATTCTATCTCTGAGGAAGTTGTGGGGTTTTCTCCTTTATGGTTTCCCTGAGGAAAATTCTTTATGTCTCTTGTCTCTTGTGATTATTGTTGTGCATGTTATTCTCTCAGATAAGATCCTAAGATCATATTGCTTAAATTGTAAAAATATAATAGGATTTATGTGGAAGCTCAGGTGCTTCTGGTACATAATGGAGATCGGAAAAGACTTGCTGCTATCCTGAACAAGGCTTTGATACCATGTTAAATTTGTGAACCATTGATCTACAGGAAAATGAGAGCAATAGAGAAGTGGAATTTTGCAGTGGAATTATCAAAGAAAATGTACACCGAACAAGACAAATTTGAGACAAATATGATAAGGATTGATTAGTTAATTACAACATTAATCTTCATTCATTCAATCACTAATACAATGGTGTTACAATAAGTAGAATTCGAATCACGTGGATAAGATTTGAATCTACCAACTAAACCTGACTGACTGCCTAACTCAGTGTGTCTAAATCATTGTCGGAGCTCACTATTCTAAATCCGGATGTCTAAATCAATATACAATCAATTAACTGATGAAGTAGGTGGAAAAAGGTATCGCTCTCCCTTCATGCATGTATAAATGGGGCTAGGCTAACTGAAAGTGATCTAACTGATTGTAATTGGAGGTTGAATCAGCATAACTGCTTACCTACCACAACCAACTGAATGAGCCTGTTGGTGGAACTCAGAGTGGGATCCTATAATGTATGGATTTGCACTGGTGGTACCAATGGCACCAATAGCACCAGTGGCACCAATGGAACCAATGGCACCAGTCGCACCAATATTCATCGTGGCACCAAAAATTCAGTAAATGACTCCTAAGTTAGGCAATATGATCAATTAGATTATATTTGTTGGTTCTCCATCACTTGTAGCAGCAGAAACCATACCCTTGTCATCAATGCCTTGATTTATCCAACTTGTATTACCAAAACCAAAGAGATGATCATAATACAAGACCTAGATGCAATGAAGAGTAAGGAGTAGCAAGGCCAAGAGCACACGAAAGAGATGGAAATTTCAAGCTTAAGATGAATTTGAGGCGACTCCACATTTAATACTTGTTACTTGGTTTACATTTGGAGGCTATACTTTGAGTACCTCCAAAACTTTGATGAAACAAACAAATTTTAATCTTCAAGTTCATGATGATCCATCTTAATTTTAATATTTTTTTTCCCTATTTTATTTATTCTCTCGTAATATTTTTCCCGCAATACTTCAAGGGGTCTATTTTCTTGTTGTGATTTCCTCTTTATTCTATTGATTATACATGATGATTATCTATGAATGAACACATATTAAACACCTACTCCATGAATGGAAATAACCAAGGTTGTTAAAGGTGTTGTAGTAAAGGTTGTTATTATAACCTTATGCATTCAAATTGCAATATCGAATTCTACTAACTTGAAATTCTAATATATGTAAGTTTTTGATTTATCTATTCCATTTTTTGTTGTGGTATTTACAAATGATCAAGAAGAGGCTAAGGATATGGAAGAAGAAGAGATTTTCATTGAAGATATGTAGACCAAGGTAGAAAAATAAATGAGTGTCATTCAAGGTTATGCATTTTATCTTTTTCTATTAAAATTTCCCTCGAAGTGGTTGATACAATAAATACTATGAAATTGTTGTGTTTTGGGCTGAAAATTGTGAAAGCACTCACTGAATTGTAATGGAAGGCTCCCCTTGTGTTATTTATCATATCAATAGCACTTTCATTTCCACATATGTTTGGTGAAGCTAAGCCCTATGAAAAGGAATTGTTGCAAGGGATTTTGACCCCACACGTATTTTGAAATGATATCAAGTGGGTTGTGAATAGAGAAGGTTGTATACTGCTCCCCCGCAACATTTTTCATCACTTAGTAGACCAATGGGGGGGGGGATCCGATCCATATCATCTTTGATACCAAATCTCCAAGTCCAAGAAGAAGATGTAAGTTTGATTCTTACAAGATATGATGGTTCATTGTTTCTCTTTTTTGTTTTATAATAATTAAATAATTTCCTCTCAACCAAGGTCATTAACTATACTTGAGTTTGCAAAATTTAAGGGCCATTGCAACAATTTGGTGTATTCAAGTAAATCATTTTACTAGAGCACTTATCTTAGATTCATATTCCTCTTTGTTTGAAAATAAAAATTCCTATAATGTCCAAGCAATTAAGTGATTTTGCAAAGTATTGGTGAAAATTTTATTTGACTTAAAAGGTGGATTAGTATTTATTTTCCCTCTAGTATTATTCCCCTCGACAATTATCTTCATTAAACGTGGGTGCAACCACAAATGGTTAATATAAATAGGAAATGTCTAATATTAAACCTTAGCATTGTAGTAAAATTATGTTCTTCCACATGCATGGCTTGTGTTCAAATTCACATAAATAAATATCAAATCAGTTATTGTGAAGAGAAATCCATGTGTGTGTATAACATGTTTTTTCCACTTCCCTTCATTTATTTGGTATTTAATAACATCCATTAATCTCTTATTTAAAAAAATTGACACATAGAAAATTAAAAAGTAAAATTTGTAAATTTGTATGAAGTTAAACTAAAAGTTAATGAACATATTTAGTTGTGATCAATTTTTGGTTTAATTTGAAAGGGCTCATTTAAAATCTCAACATTGGTTCCCTAATATATTATCCTACACAACATTTTTTTCTTTCTTGGAATCTTTTTTTTTAACAGAAACTTAAGAAAAGATGAATTAAATGGGTTGTGCACAGCAATACATAACAAAGGTTGCTTTGAGAGAGCTTTCAGTAAGAAGAACTGAAACAAAACAGAGCCAAAAGTAAGGCCATCTAGAGCAGCTAGAGTTGTTATTGTTTTTTAAATTGACAGTAGTGGAGTATACTCTGATGAACTGTTTATTCAAGATTTTGCAAAAAAACATGATCAAACCAATTTAGTTTAGTCTTTGAATTGATCAACTGGGTGAAAGTGTATTTCTTAATCCTCCAAACTGCTTGCACTGGTTTATCCTGAGCCTGACTTCCTTGGTCCAAAATCAATGAATTTTTATCCTCTAGCTGTCTATGGTCATGTGCTCCTCTTCTAGTCCTCCATTTCGATATCAAGTTTCCTTGCTCATTGCCAGTCCCCATTGAATAAAGATTGCTGCTTGTCTTCTGTCTTTCACACTGCTTATTGAAGTTCCTTACATTTCTAGGACAGTCCCTTTCCCACTCTGTCGAATCGTGCTCTACTCTCATACTTAATTTATGCTCATTCTTATCCTCTCCGGAATGATTCTCCCTGTTTTTTAGACAAAGATATGATACACCAGAGAAATTTTCCCATTTCAGAGTAATCACACAGGCATTTAGATAACCTGATATGTGATTCCTGAATTCGTTCTGATTGCTTGAAGTAGGTGTAGAGAGTGTTGAATTGAGGCAGAGTGCCCACACATTCATCTGGAAACTATCGTGATTGCTGGTAAATGGCAGAGAAGAATACAAGTTGTTGCATCCAATTCGTGTTGGGAGGAAGCTGTGTGGCCTGCCAGGGAATCACTGAGTATGTAAGGCATTTTGATTATACTTTGAAGAGAAAACCATGCCCTGGCCTGTCTTAATGCAAGAAAACCAATTTTGATTCTTAGGAGATATGTTTGTAGCTTGTCTCTTCTCCATTTAAAATTATTGAACCTTGTGAGAGAGAGGCCCCCTTATTTGCCATTGTGTCTGCTTTGGTGTTATTTTCTCTTAAAATATGGTAGCAATCTATATTCTCAGGGAGATGAAGCTTTTGGATCATGATGTGCATCCTTCTGCATTTAATGGATCCCGTAGGATAGTCTGTTCTCATTTTGAGGATCACTTGGCGAGAATCCCCTAAGATTATCAGCCTAGTGATGGATTTTGCATCAATCATCTCCAGCCCTTGCACCAGAGCCAGCCACTCAGCCTCATTATTAGTCTTACTCCCAAACCCCATGCAAAAGAATTGATTATTTGTCCTCTTGGATTTAGAATAAGACCCCCTGCACCTGCCTTCCTTGGGTTTCCTTTTGAGGCACCATCAAAGACTAAAGAATAAGAGTTCCGATATTTAATCCATCGAAATAGATCATCATAGATTTTTCTTATTTCCCATAGCTACTTGCTGTGGTAGTTTTTGGCCTGAGGGGAACTCCTCTAGAAGAAAATGCTGCACCACTTGGATATCTGTGTTGGGATATCTTCTGCATTTGGAAATCCCATTCCTCTAGTCGCTAATTTTTCAGTAGTCATCCCAATAATCTTTGTTGCTATCCGATTGATATTAACCTTCTCTCCCTTGAAGATTGATCTATTCCTTGCCAACCAAATCTGCCAACATATGTTCTTAGGAATGACATTCCACAACCGCCTTAGAATGGATTTTTTCCTGAGATTCCCTGGAAAAAGACTGTTCCATACTATTAAAATTTTCTCAAGGGAGTATGGAAGTTTGAAAAAGGCACAAACGTTATGCAAGATGGCCCTCCAAATTTGTATAGCGACTTTGCAATGGAGAAAGAGGTGCGTTGCAGATTCCAAGTCTTCTTTACACAGGGCACATATGGAGGGGCCTTCTAGACCTCTTTTAGTAATATTGTCTGTTATTAGAAGTTTGTTGTGCATTAGCAGCCAAATAAAACAGTTGATTTTTGGAATACAGTCTGGATTCCAAACTTTCTTCCAGAGTTTGCTGAAGCAAAAGCCAAATTTGTTTGGAGCATTTTGCATCCCTCCTTCACTGTATAAATACCATTACTACCCCACCCAATGGAGTCTTTAGAGCTTTTACTGATGGGGGAAATACCGTGAAGGAGGGGGAGCAAGAGATCAACAACTTGTTTCAAATGATCTGGAGGTTGCATCAGCTTCCAGCCAGTCCATTTTCCTTTCTTATCCTAGCTTGATAGGTCGTAAAGTGTAACGAAACCATTGCCCATTTCCCAATTGGATAGGTCCTCCATGTGAGGGAGAGTAGATATGGGGGGGTTACCAAGAATTCTATCACCCCAAACCTTGATCTTCTTACCATTACCTGGAACCTAGAAGAATTTAGATTGAATTAATTTCAGTGAATATTTGCATAGCTGCCAGATTGATGTACCTTGCCCATCCAAGGATGACAAAGAACTGTGGAATGTGGCTTCCTTATATATTTTTTCCTGATGACTTCTTTCCACCAATCCCTACTTCTGGAAACCAATCTCCAAACCAGCTTAGCTCCTAACGCTTTATTCATCTGGTCCAGATCTCTAATGCCCAATCCCCCATTTAATTTTGGGGTCTTAACCACATCCCATTTAACGAGGTGGAATTTTTTAGATTGAACTTTGCCTCCTTGCTAGAGGAACTATCTTATTTCCATACTTATGTTGTTTGTGATCATATTTAGGGCTAGAACCATTGAGCTGGTGTATATGGGGTAGGCGGATAGAATTGACTGAATGAGAGTAGCTTTCCCTACAATGTTGAGCCAGCGTGTACCAAGAGAGAGAACCTTGTTTTTTATCTTTTGTATTACAGTTCTCCACATGGCCGAAGAGAATGAATTTTTGGTGATTGGTATTCCCAGGTAGTTGAAGTGCGTCCAATCATGATTGACTTTAATGTTGAGAATATGGGAGATATATCTAAGGGTGTTGACGTTGTTGTGCCATCCATAGATTTGGAATTTATCCAGGTTCACCTTGCTGCCCGAGGAAAGAAGGAAGAGATTGAGAGACTGCATGAAACTCCTAGCTATCTGAGTGCTCATTCATTCTTCAAGTTGTTTGTTTAGTCTTCTACTCATACAATCTGCAACTAAAATGTACAGAAATAGGGATAGAGGGAAACCTTGCCTTATCCCTCTTTTAGGTGTGAAGAATTCAAAGGGTCTTCTGTTAACTAGAGGAGCTATCCAAGGTGAGCTTATGCAAGCTTGAATTTGTTTGACAAAGATGGGAGGGAACCCAAACTTTTCCAAAACCAGAAAGATAAAATCATGTCTTAGTCTATCAAAGGCGTTGGCCAAATCAAGTTTGATGGCCATTCCGGATTCCCTACTTTTTTGAATGGAATGTATTGCTTCTTGGACTAAAATTATGTTCTCACTTATGTGGCGGCCGACTATGAAACCTCCCTGATTTGGAGAGATTAAGGAGGGGATAATAGTTTTCAGCCTGAGAGATAGGACTTTGGAGAAAATTTTGTATGAGGCATTACAAAGAGAAATGGGTCTGAAACGTTTAATAGAGGTGGGATTAGGCTCTTTGGGGATTAAGGCCAAGAAGGTGGAGTTCTTTGCGCCTCCCATCCTTCCTTTGGACATCCAAGAAACGAGACGAATCAAATCTTTTTTTATGAAGTGCCAACACATTCTATAAAAACGAATTGGGAAGCCATTAGGCTCGGGGAATTTGTCCGGATGGAGGGACCAAATGGCCCTCTTAATCTCTTCTTCGGAAATGGGTGCTTCTAGGGATTCGACATCTCCAGGTTTGACTAGATGGGGAATGTCTTTAACCATTTCCGCCATATCCTCTTGAAGGACTTCCTCTTCATTATTATACAAATTTTCAAAAAAACCCCTTACCTCATTGATGATCTCGGCCTGGTCTGTGGTGGAAGTTCCGTCATCCTTTTTGAGCTCCCTTATGGTGTTCCTAATTTACCTTTCCTTCCACTGATTTTGAAAAAAAATTGTATTTTGGTCTTCGCTGATTCGCCATAGATTCCTAGACTACAACCTTAAAATTTCCTCCTCCTGCCTGAGAGTGGTCTGCAAAGCGTTTTCAAGCTCTATTTCCTAGATAATTAACTCCTTGGTAACTTCTCTTTGCTCCATGTGTCCGTGCAACATTTCCATCTGCTTGATTAGCTCCTGCTTTCTATTCTTGGGCTCTTGGTAGTGCTTCGTCGCCCATTTCTTGAGAGCATATTTGACACGCTTTAACGTTTGCTCCCAAATTTAAGGCAGGGATCCCGGTATAAAACAAATCAAAGCGTTATAGATGATGTCGGAGACACCTTCTGATTCCATCCAGAGGTGATTAAATCGAAAAGGAAGAGGTCCCAGCTTCCCCATAGAAGATAGAAATAAGCATATTGGTTTATGATCCAAAACAGTTGAGCAAAGCATCTTTGATTCTAGGATTGTCGGATTCTTTAAAAGGTGAGGACTAACCAACACCCTATCAATCCTGGCTGCAATGTGTCCCAGTCCTATCCTTTTATTATTCCAAGTGAATTTACCATTTTTTGGCTTGACATCTGCTAGACCCCAATAGGAAATCAGGTCCTCCAACCTCTCTCCAAATGGATCTCTGACTTTGGTAACATTGAAGTCTCCCGCAATTATACAGGGACATTGCTTTTTCCCCGAGCATTGGTCTTCTAAGGAGTTCCAGAAATAGTCTTTTTGTGCCTCAATGGTAGGGCCATAAATGTTCCCCACCCAGATAGTTTCCTTGGTTTCGTTATCTTCGGGTTCCACAAAGAGCTAGTTCTTATTTTCTATTGCTGAACACATTGTGAATTTTCCCTTGTCCCACCATGTGAGGATGCCTCCTGATGCCCCTGTCGCACTGATTGCTTTTCCTTCACCTTTTGGCCAGATTTTCTTTATTGATCAAAGACTGTCTTCTGCAGTCTTTTTTGTCTCTTGGATGAGGAGGATGGAGTTAGCTTCCATTGTTTTAATTCTTTTAACAACTTCTATTTTTTTATTTCCTCCCAGTCCTCAACAATTCCAAGAGACCAGCTTCATTATTTCCTATGTTGATGGAGTTCCCTCTCCTTTTCTTTCTTTTCTTCTTCAGGGGTGAGGAGGTATTTATTCACCTGTGGGTTTCTTACCAAAAAATCTAGGTTGGACTGTTTTCCTCCTACTCTTTCCCTTGCTGCTTCCTGTTCTCTGAGAGTTTTATTGGATCTTCTTCTTTTTTTAGATAGCGGTTCTGGTTCTTCATTGGAGTTTTCTGAGACTTCTTCTGATGTTTCCCTTGTCTTAGACAGGGTGCATGTACCTCCATTATTAGTAGAGGAATCAAGTCTTGATTATGTATGATTTTGAACCGGAGAGCTTTAAGCTAGATGCTCTTCCATGTCATGAGAAGGCAAAATATTTGGGGCTTCAACCTCTTGCAAGGTGTTAGTCTCTTCTCCCACCACGAATTCCCCTTCTTCTTTCTCATCATCAGCTAGTGCTTGAAACTTATTTTCGACTGCATTCTTTTCCGCGGTGGTTTGAGATTGAGTTGGGGTTGTTCTTGCTCCCTTTCTTTTACTTGCTATGTTCCATCCTTCCTCAGGGTTGGATTTTTTTGGCTTCTTTGGGCAAGACTTGGAAAAATTCCCATATTCATGGAAATACTTACATTTAAAAGGAATCTGCTCGTAGTCCACAGTCTGCATGTGGTTCCACCCATCTATTGTCAAGTTGATGGCTTCCGGAAGCCCTTTCTCCAGGTTGACTTCAACACAGATACTTGCGGATGAAAACATGGGGGCTTTTGGCTCTGATTTTTCTATGTATTTCCCTATGGTATTTCCTATTGCATGGCAGTCTTCATCATTCCAGCAATGTAGTGGCAGATGGGGTAGCTTCACCCATACCGATACTGCATTAGGGATATCTTTTTCAGGGTCGAAGGAGAGGTCCCATTTGTTAAGATACATCCCTCTCGGCCCCATCAAATATGGCCCATTTCTGAAGATAAGATCCCGATCCTCCTTTTTTTCAAATATGAAAGCAAAGTAACCCTTGCTGCAGAATATTTGTTGCACTTCCCCTTGGATGAGCGCTCTCCCGTTTTTTTTTTAGACATACTTCCACAGATCTAGGGGAGGGCCACAGTCCTGTGAATAAGCCGATCAACCATTTTTCTGATAAGGTAACATCCTTCCTTTTTGAAGTCATGGAGGAGAGCTTGACACTCGGAACTTTGGATCTCTTGAAAAACCGAGAAGAGGCAGACACACTGGAATACAGGGG
This sequence comes from Pseudotsuga menziesii, assembly GCA_001517045.1. Lineage (NCBI taxonomy): Eukaryota > Viridiplantae > Streptophyta > Pinopsida > Pinales > Pinaceae > Pseudotsuga > Pseudotsuga menziesii. Next base: position 161,870 of record LPNX010723114.1, on the reverse strand, counting down.
GGTAGAGGACGCCACAATCCTTTGAAAACACCCATCGAAATCCTCTGGATCAGGGTCTAGAGGGGGGTCCATGAAGCCTGGCAGCCCAAACCGATGTGCAGGCAATCCGGGGTCGTGAAGGAGATCGTTTGCTGCGTGAGACGGGTTATCGATCGCTACGTGTTCTTGCTTGGAATCTTCATTACACAACATCTTCATCATTAAATGAACCTTCATTAATAACACCATCTTAAGTTACCATTTTTCTTGCAATGGTATATTTTTTTTTGGTTACTTAGTATACAGTATTGTACCATCTATGTTGTATCTTTTCCCTGAGATATATGGAATAGTCTATGAATATCATTTAGATGATCGCTTATATGTAACTACATACAGTCACATAAATAATGTGATTCATTTACAACATTAATGAATTATTGCGAATTATTTTTGTATGGAAAAAAGACAACGTGAAGCCATCAAACTTTCCACCTCATACACATGATTAACACTCCATTCCTACTAGAGTTCCATTATCATAGTGACATCGATCTCAACCACTAGAATAGAGCTTCACGAATCTAGTGTCTTAACCATTGAATATACTTGTCTTCAAATTTAAATGGGTTGTTCTCAACATTAAAATTTCACATTATCTTTGACCTTAAATACATTATCTTTAACATTAAATACATTGTCTTCAAATATGTTATATTTAATATTAAATATGTTTCTATTATCCACATTAATAAGGCCTTTGTCCTCATTAATGAGGTCATACTCCACTCTAATGACAAGAAGTAGGATAATAGGGTAATGATTTTGTTATGCAACCAAGTCCCGGAAATAGCAGAAATAGACAAAAAGAGAGTAATCTTTGCATTAATAATGAAGAACCGATATAAATAACAATACTCTTCGAGGGAGGAACTTCCTTACATAAAGTAATGTGTACCCAATACAAGACAATATACAATGATCATTGACATGAATATCTCCTTCCTATATATATGAGACATAGGTGTACAATAACAACTAATAGACCCAAGCCTACATAGATCCTCTAGATCTGAATATTATGTATGTTGTAACTTGATATCTCCTCTTCTGATGTCATATGTCTGACCTAATTTAGATGCTCCAGTAAGAAGTTATTGTAGATCTCCCAACACTTCTTATTTTTGGTTTATTTGGTAGAAATAACTTGTATGGTATACCAAGTGTCCAATGTTTCTGATATGAGTCCAAAAAATTTACCACATATACCTTGTTATGTCCCCGTTCTAATGCAATAGGTCTCAATCAATTTGGATTTTGCATGCCCTAGATATGACCATTTTCAAACCTTGATTGGAGGATTATTTTAGGGATGACTTTGAACTGAAGTAAATTTCAAATTTAGACTCCTCTGGGTCTGAAAATTTGTCCTATTATATACCGATGTGTCCTCTTTCAGATGTCGTAGGTCTCACCTAATTCAGATTCTCCAATTGAAAGTTATTGCAAATGTCCCAACACTTCTTATTTTTTTCCTAAAGATGAGCGAACTTGTACGGTATGCCATGTGTTCAATATTTCATATATGAGGCTGAAAACCATACCATAGGTACTATGGTATGTTTTATTTTTGATGCAACAAGTCTCACATAATTTGGATTCTCCAACAAAAAGTTATTGCAAATATCCCAAAACTTCTTATTTTTGGCCTATCTAAAAGAGCTAACTTGTACGGTATGCCACGTGTCCAATATTTCATTTTTGCAGTTGAAAATGATACCACAGATACCATGGTCTGTGCTATTTCTTATGCAAAAAGTATCACTCAATTTGGATCTCAAATTCATTATATATGACCTTTTTCACCAGAACACTTGTTTTAGACTAGGTTTTGGACTAGTAAAAAACAATAGGTTCCTCCACAAATATATCTGAAATTGTAATGGATAAGGATCTGAATTTTGAACTGGAGATAGTTCGTCCTATTCTAGAGGTGGTTTTTTAACCTCGATCTTTGATTCCTTGCAGAAAAAAAGTTGTAGCAAAAAATGGAAAGATGATTTGTTTTGCAGAAGCTAATCCCAATGAAAGAGCTTTGATACCAAATGATATGCAACCAAGTCCCAGAAATAACATAAAAAGAGTATAAATAGACATTAAGAGAGTAATACATGCCTTAGTAATGAAGAACAAATATAAATAACTATCCTCTTTGAGGGAGGAACCTCCTTACACAATGTACTGTGTACCCAAGACAATGAAATATACAATGACCACTAACATGAAAATATATCCTTCCTATATATAAGAGACATAGGTGTACAATAACAACTAATAGATCCAAGCCTGCATCAATAATATGTAATACACCACCATATAGGCAGTAAAGTGCCACACTATAGGGGGGAATGTGCCCAACATTACAGGCTTAGCAGATTTGGGCACTTTTTGCTCAAGGTGTTCACAGGGTAGTCCAAATTGGGTATATACCATGAGAAATTGCTATAATTTATTTAAGAATGATATTGGCGTATATGATTAATACTATTGGAAATTATGTATAATGGTGACAGTTCTAAAGACAAAGTAGGTCAACAAAAATAGATTGTTAACAAAATAATTACGAATATTAAGTATTGAGGTTCCATAGTTTAAGTGTTGTAAGGTTTTATAGGGTAGTTGAATAATTTTATACAATAACAATCTACAATTCCAGTCTATTTAAAGTTTTTTTAGAAAAAAATGGATCATAGAATTTTGAGGATTCCAAATCATTATCTCATTATCTTACTCCTGAATGAGAGCATGATCCTCATCACTAGTATCATCCTTCCCACTAATGAGTTTGTCCTTCATCTATTGATTGTACCCTCTATTACAATATCTTTATTACTCATTGTCATTAATGTAGGTAATATTCTCCAATGATGACATACCACACAAAACATCCCTAATGAAATCATCACTATCCTCATCATGCATACCAAATTCATTTTATTGTTGAGCATCCGCACAAGACATCCTTATGAACTTCGGTGTTTATTTCATCGCCTTCTAAGCAAGACACCTTGTCAGACCATCTCTCTCTTAAAAATATCATGGTTAATATGCACTTGATGTAGGACATCCTAGTATGGCATTCTTATCCTTTAGAAGTTGTTTGTTCTAGGGACTTCCTAACATGTCATTTTGTACACTTTCTCCATTTCTCACATCCTTTTATCCAAGCGTAAAATTGACTTTCTAGAGGATGGATTTTACATGCATTTAATGGACAAAAAATTGTGGTAGTTTACCAACTATAAAATATTACCATCAAATTTACATGTACCATTATATATTATATTGTTATTACCTGTATTTTGGTAAACATTTACCAATTTCACATGCCAAAAAAAGGGAGAGGCCCACATCCTCGCAATGAAGAGAAGATGATAGAACCTCCCAAATTAGTCTATGCTTCCACTATCATCATGTCATATGTCATCTCTACCACTTATTATGATAATCATTAGTGACTACTAAACCACCACATAAAAAAAAGTGATCACTATCAATGATACCCACCAAATTTTAACCTTACTTAATCTGTATTTCTTTAATGAAATAAGATGTTTTTCCTTCTTATCATTACTCTAATCATCTCTCTCATCCCTGTTGTCTCAATATATTCTTCATCCATATATACTAGAAACATAGTTAGCACAAACACTTATCTTCCATTTGTTAGTGCAAGAGTCTATTGCACCAATTTACGAGTATTTTAGGATTCCTCTATCCTCTTTAGGTATTCAATGCTTTAATAAATAAATTTACCTCTCAACTAAATGTTGTTTCATTGAATTGACAATTAAAAATTAAGTAATAACATTTTACCATCTTAAATGATTCACCCTTTGAATTAAAAACATTTTACCATCTTATCTCTGGCCTCTTACCTCTTTACATATTCAATGCTTCACTAAATAAAGTTACCTTTTAACTAAATGTTTCTTCATTGCATTAAGTAATAACAATTTAACATCTTGAATAAAGTTACCTTTTAACTAAATGTTTCTTCATTGCATTAAGTAATAACAATTTAACATCTTGAATAAAGTTACCTTTTAACTAAATGTTTCTTCATTGCATTAAGTAATAACAATTTAACATCTTGAATGATTTGCGCTTTCTATTGTCCTTAATAGTTTGACTTATGAGTGGCCTAATCGATGAGTATAACATTAATATGTGATAAATCCCCATCCCCTTGGTTCTATCTTTGTTCGATTAGCATTTCTTCTTGCTTAGTTTTATTGTCTCCCCCCTTCCCCCTCTTGTTATGTTTGGTGTCTTTTAATGTTATACTAGCACCTCTTTTGATTGTTTTATCTTATTTTCTCTTCATATTATCTTTCCTCGTCTTCTTGACGTTAAACCTCTTTTTAATTATTTTAATTATTTCTTTGTAGGTTTTTTTTCTTTATTCCTTTTATAAATTGACTTATTATAGTTGTGGTTTTCTAATTGATTTTTAATTGTCTTTATACATATTTTTAGCATCTCTATCCATCATTATAACTATAGAGGGATATTAGTGTTTCAAAAATTGATTATGTTTTAAGTTTTGATTGTTTTTTATAAAAAAATCTAGGGAGAGGAGAACAGTTGTTTGTTGATAAGTTTATTTTATTATTGATTGTAAAGATTTGGACAATGTTTATTTACTTTCATTCATCTTGAATATTAATTATATTTTTTTAATTGATAAAAAAAACTCATTATCTGAAGAAGAACATATAGAATAAGCTAGGCCTTTTTATAATAATGTTAATATTTTCTGTTAAAAAATTACCACAATAAATGGTTAGATGTATAAATAAGCTCACCATGTTTGTTTAAAGTAATAATATAATAAGAATAAGAATAGGGATGTAAATTCTTTTGGTCTCGTAAACTTCTAACATGATTCTGTAATAATACAAAAAAGAGAACAATCAATATTCAAGCACTGAACATTGAGAAATGTAGCATTTTCATTGGATAAGTTATGAAATATAGCAATTTCATTGAATAAGTGATGAGAGGAATATACAATTCTGTTTCTGATCAAGCGACAAACCCATCAGTGTTTTGGTGCCTAAAAATTTGACAATATATCAGTGAACATATGCGCATGTAATAGTATTCTCAGGCATAAAGATAACTTCATTTCATGTGTATCTTAAAATGGAAACAACCAGCCAAAGTCCACGCCAGCAGGTAAAATAAGCTCATAACCCCATCAGCCTCTTCCACAGGTAACAATGAATCGAATTTTTCTGAATTAGGCATAACACTCCATAAGTTTCATTTAGTAAGAATTAAATGTGATAATGGTTTATTGATAGACACTTTGCAGAAGCCTTTGCAATGTTACGTTCAATTGTTTATTCATAATCACTTTGCAGGAGCCTTCTGCAATGTTAAGTAACTATTGAAATAAAATCATTGTCCACCACTGTCATTGCCATAACAGAGCATCAAGACTGTTATCCATAACGCAAGCCTAAAACATGGATTTCAACATGTATTACAGGCTAAACATGTATTACAAGCAATAGAATGAAACCCTTGATAAAGTGGAACGATGGGTTTTCTCTAAACAATAAATGTTTAACAGAGATGAGGAAAAGTAGAATAAAATTAAAAATGTAAATCAAGAAAAAAGCTATTGCATATTTTTTACCTCCAAAAAATAGTTCATAATTTCATTTCTTAAAATTACATTTTTAGCTGATAATAGCATTTCTGTCTAGAATCTGTATATGACTGGTCCTCTCCCAAGCCCCGGATCTCTGTCAGGCCTTTGCACTGTGAAAGTATGATTATTGTGATATTCTTTTCAGCCATCGGTTCAAAGAACTCCAAGCCTATATACAGGATTCCTCGCTTTCTTCATGTCGCGTACACAGCCATAAACATTTCATATTTTATATTGTATCACTATGCGTTATCTGTTCTCTACAGTTCCCAAGTTATGAGGCATTTAAAATGGTTGTATTGTAGCTCGGTCTGAAATCAGCTTTATAAATTTCTTACCACAAGTTTCAAGAAAACATGTAGCGTAGCTATAATATGCCTGGTATTAGTTTTCCGTTTGTATTATTTCAGAAACTGGTTCAGATCACCCAGGCCTGAGATAATGTGCAAAATGAGGATCGGTCCCCTGATTCTCCTTCAAGTTTGATTGACAGCTCCTTTAATGAGCCCCTCGCCCAGATAGTCTGCTTCCAGGAAGTTCTGTTCACAAAAATCCAGAATACGAATGTAAAGCATGCCTGATGTAATATCCATCCTTCCACTTGAAATGGGATTGCCTTCATAAGTGTGAACAGTCTCAAATAAAAAAAGCAGGCTCCTCCATTATCAGACATGCATTTGTAGTTACTAAATTATCTCCCACATTGTGAAGCCTTGGTATTGCTGGCTGATGTATAGGATAGACAGTGGGCATATGAATGCAATCCATTTGAAACTTTGTGATATGTTGTTTCACAGTTAATCTGGTGTAGTATGCCTGGAAGAAGTCTGGATGAGCATATCATTTTTTTTACACCGAAAAAACTATAACTTGATAATTTTTTAATCAAAAGTTATAATTACAAAAAACAGTTTGGTCTCTTCACCTGAAACAGCTCGGGACAAACCCAAAGGTGCTTTCACAGAATAACTGCCAAAAGAAAACTCACGTTCTACATAGACCAAAACAACTTATACTACAGAGGATGAAAATGACAAGCAATAAGGACAGCACCACAAATTTTTTTTGCATAGAAACATAAAAGACTCAAAGAAAATAAGGGAGCGTAACGGCCTTTCCTGAAACACTGCACAGAAACATAACAAAATTTTTTTTTGCATAGAAACATAAAAGACTCAAAGAAAATAAGGGAGCGTAACGGCTTTTCCTGAAACACTGCACAGAAGCATAACATACACGTGCAGAAACAACATAACAGTTCAACATAAACCCCAAAAAAAGAGGAAACAAAAAGCCACTAAACTTTGAAAGATCCTTCATCAATCTCGAAAATATCCCCAAAACATCCCAAAAACAGGAAACAAAAAGCCGTAGTAAACTTTGAAAGATCATTCATCAGTATTAAAAAAATCCCAAAAACAGGAAACAAAAAGCCCCTAGTAAACTTTGAAAGATCCTTCACCAATCTTGAAAAAATCCAAAAAAACAGGAAACAAAAAGGCCCTAGTAAACTTTGAAAGAACCTTCATCGATCTTGAATTCCTCTCACAGAAAGGATACCTTCTAAAGCTCCCACTGCTCTTTTTTATCACTGTAAAAGTTTAACAAATGAGCATAATCATTTAACAAATGCAACAAATGCTATGATCACTATAAATGTTTGAATGTTCAGAAAGCCTGGGCGGGTGCGTGTGCTCACCAAGTTAACCAAATCTTGAAACCCAGATAAAGGCCTCTACCTGT
>LPNX010723114.1:118757-154153 GCA_001517045.1 Pseudotsuga menziesii | reverse complement strand
AGCCCTTGTGTTGAAAAAATAACCCTCGATCATAGCCCTTTTCTTTGCTTGGGACTCCTTCGACATCTTTACCACATTATTCTTAATCGCATTCAGCATATAATCCCGCTCTTCGCACATCTGACTATATAATTCTCTACTGCCCCACTCAGCATCCCCTGCACTGCACTTGACCATAGCATAAGCCATGGTCTCGTTACGTTTACGAACGTCTTGCTCTTCCTCATCTTCCCCAGGGTTTTGTGCCGAGAGGAGAGTATTAGGGCCAAAATGGTTGGATTGATGTTCTGCTCAAGAAATGGTAAGAGGGTCTCCTGCTCAGGGTTTTCTTCTCTGCTATGCAAAAGAGGGTTTTCGGGTTTCAAGCATGGCATGCCAAGCTGAGGGAGGGTTTTAAGGCCAAGGGAGGTGAATTTCCGTTTTGCTCGAGAAAGCAGTACGGATGAATTTCTGTTTCGTGCCAAAAATACAGTAATGATTTCAGTTCTTATGGATGATTTGAGCGCGAAAAATCAACCCTGATTTAACGGAAATTACTAAGAAATCTATGATTTTTTATTGTTAGAAATTTTATTAAAAAACACCAAAATTTATGGTGTTGTTTAATTAGAGGTATTTCAAATATAAATATTTATGAAGTTTCGAGATTTTGGATTGATTAAGAGATTTTTTAAATTAGGGTTTTGGGTTGATTAAACATGAAGATAGCTAGAGGAGAGCTGCCAACCACTCCACCATTTCGCTAGGAGGGGCATTTACTATCATTGCAGAAAGATTCAAAGGTGCCTTATCTGTTTTTCTAAAAGCCTATGACAAAGTGAACTCTGCTAAAACCAAAATCTATGGATGGAACTGCCCACCAGGCACTTTGGCAAGGATAGGAAGTACACTTGGGTATGAAGGCAATGCAGCTTGGAACTCCTTCAAGTATCTTGGGATTCCAACCTTCAAAGGGAAGAAACGAACTGTCGATTGGCAAGGGTTGATCGACAAGATCAAAACCAAAATCACAGCATGGGGGACAAGATGGTTGAATCTTGCTGGTAAGTTAGTCCTGATCAAATCAATCTTCTCTACCTATCCCATTTATGCTTGCTCAATCTCATTAGCTCCCAAAAAAATTATGAAAGACATCACCAAAGAAATTAAAAGGTTTTTATGGCGGGGTGGCAATTCAAGCAATTACAGGAATTCCATCTTGTGAATTGGAATATAGTCTGCACGCCAAAAGACTGCGGTGGCGCTGGGATAAGAGACTCGAGCAAAATGAACCTGGCTCTGGGAGCCAAAAATATTCTAGAGAGTTGTTTCAAGGAAGAGAGCATGGTGGAAGGAGACTCTCCACAAAAAATACATGAGCGGTGATAGAAGAAGATGTGTAGACACCATTCATCAGGGGAAAAAAAGGCATGTCGATGTGGGAGTTGTGCAAGAAGGCAGCGCATATTCTACAGGACCAGCTCTATTGGATCCTAGCTAGTGGCAAGCAAATTAAGATCCGGGTCGACAATATAGGACCTTCCTCCCCTGCCAACTTCAAATAGAAATTCACAGAGCTGAAACGTTGGATGGACCAAGCAAATATTAGCACCTTATACAACCTCTCAAGCTGGATGAGCAGTGGTAGATGGGCCGACTAGTCTGAATTGGAGGTTCTGAGTTGTCTGCGTGCAGATTACAACACGTTCCTCTCCCTTCTACATGGGCCAACTCTCGTCCACTGTAACCTATCATATGGACGTTGATGGGGAAGTTCAGGTGTTTATGAGGTAAAAAATGGGTACCATGTAGCAGTCGAGCTCACAGATAATAGCACGTATGATAAGAAATGGGTCAAAGTGTGGAGCAGCGATGGGTTGCCAAAGATAAATAATTATTATTATTATTATTATTGGGCATTAGTCCATCGAAAAACTCTGGCCTCCGAGACTCTTAGGAAAAGAGGCATCGCAAGCCCAATGAGATGTATTCTATGTAAAAACTCAAAAGAGTCCTTGGAGCATTTATTCATAGAATGCAAGTTCTCTTAGGAGGTTTGGCAGCGAGCTTTCAAAGTCTTGAACTGGGATTTAACATTGCCAACAAACTGGAACATTTTCTTCGCTTGCTGGAATGATTACTACTAGGGATCCCTTTCTAAAAAACCAAACTTTTCCAAAGCTTGGGAAGCTCTCCCAAGATATATTTGCTGGAAACTATGGACAACAAGAAACATTGAGATTTTCGAGGGAAAAAAAAAATCCTGGCAAAGTTGTTTCCACCACAAAGGCACTTTGGGTGGAAGCTTTATTTATGAGGAAAATGGATAATATCAACAAGAACCTTTGACAACTGTAGAAAGAGCTTGAGCTTCTGACTTTTTGGGGGGGGGCTTTCTCTACTCCCTCGACTCGGCTAAGAAAAAAATCCAAACCTCAGAATTGGCAAGTTAGAAAGAAGCTTGAAGACTTCAATGTGTGGTGGAAGAATCTTGGCTGCATTTCCTTTTTCTTTGAAGGCGCCTCGAAAGGCAATCCCAAGCTAACAGGTGCGGGTGGATTCATCTTCGACTCTAAAGGAAATAAGATAAAAGAGTACTCTTGGGGACTTGGAAAGCAGACAAATAACTATGTTGAATGGCTAGCTCTAATCAAAGGTCTAGAGCTTGCAAGGAATATCGACATTGAAGAGTTGGTGGTCTTCGGTGACTCGATGACGGTCGCCAGAGAAGCAAGGAACTTGATGAAGAAGCGCAAGAACCCAGTGACCAAGACGCATCACATCCTAAAATGCATGGTCAATGAATACAAAGCCATCAACTTCCTCCATCTACTTGGAGAAAATAACCAACAAGCAGATATCGTGGCAAATAAGGGTGTTGATTTAGACTGTGGAGTCTTAGTTTGCGATCAAAAGGATTACAAGAGAAATTGGATACCTTAATTGGGACTAAAAGTTTTTATGCATATGTTTTGTTTTTGCGTTTTTTTACTTGGGCAGTTTGTCAAAAGATATAGTTTCCATAGATTAGGGAAATACCATGAAAAGTATAGGATGGCAAAGGATGAACAAGGAGTCACAGACGTGGTTCTCCTCTGGGAACAGTCTGGGCTTAGAGCTATGTAATCTTTGATTCAAACTTTTTATAAAAAGCTACTCGATCATTTTTGTTAAAAAAAAATGTAGTTTGAGGTATGTGGAACTAGCATGAAAATCTATAATTACTATAGAAATCCATCATTTAAAAATATGTATTTTGATTGGTTTTTAATATGTATCATGTATTTTGATTCATTTTAATATGCACCATGTATTAAAGAAGGATACTTTAGATGATGAATTCAATACGAGCCTTTAGTCTATATGATCTTAAGAAAAGAGAAAGGAATTACTTAGATTTCTGTAAAATTTTATTTCTATGATGGAAAAGTTGAGAAAGAAGCATTCCTAAGATCAATCAAATATTGTAAAAACATATATAATTTTGAGGAATCTATTGTATTTGCGGAGGTTTTTAAGGTTCTAGGTCATTTTAAAAACTCTTAAGATTATATCGGACATGGTAGAACCATGAATTAGATGGAATCATGACAATACTCGTGACATACTTTGATTTTGCATCAAAATTAATCACCAAAATTTGTTTTGGTATAAGCTAGAGATTTTACAATTGGATACATTATGAATGGTTGTTTTGAGCCAACCACGAACAATGCTTCATTGATGCATTAATAAGACAATGTAGTTTAATTGATTGTTATCCTAAGCTAGAGGGAGGCTCTTATAAAGATCAATTAAAACATTTATTTTCATTCAAGGGAACAAGAGTCATTTGAACTAATGTCTAATGTTGTGTACTAGGTTTGAGTTTGAGCAAGTGGGTATGAATGGTCATTGGTTAGAGATACCACCCCACTAATACATTTGAGAAGAGTAAGATGTATGGGAAGGCATATTCTAGCACAATCAAATGACATCTCTAGTGATACCATCCCATCATTGTAGTGCGGGAGAGTAATTATGCAAGGATGTCACATTTTGGCACAATTAAATAGCATTTATAGTGGCCTTATTTTGAATTTTTTCTCATTCTATACTTATTAATAAACATCTATGCATCAAATGTGAATCCCTTGGTCTGGCATCCTTTTCCATATAACTCTTTCAATTCCACTATGACTAGCATGGGAAGTGCATTGTTTGTAATGTGGTGAATAAAATTCAAACCCTATTTCTCATGGATATAAAATTTAGTATTTGTTTCATGTAGATATGGCTCATTAAACAAATTTTAAAACTCGAGGGTTAAACAAATAAGTAATATCATTTAAAATCTTCTTCCTTTCTTATTTACAAAAAAAAAACTAAGGAATCTCAAGCTCTCTAATATTATATTCGAGTTAGGGTCTAGCTTTACATGAACTCAAAAACGAGGGGAGGTGGGGGGGGCGCGGGGGGGAGTGATTTCATGTACAAACGTTATTCATTAAATCATTGTAAAGAACTAATTTCATGTTTCAACTATGGATGTATTTATGGGAGTGGTTATGGCCCCTAAGTGTTGAAGACCATCCAAGGTCGCTATGATGGATGAGACACCAACAGAACAAGTTGTATTGCACTCTATTAGGGAAATGTCAAATATATTCAAGGAATGGGTTACAAGTAAGGGCTAGATTGCAAATTAAAATGAAAATCCTTGAAAGGATAAAAAAATGGAGCTAGATCATAAACAAAAGCAGGAACAATATCATCACAAATGAGAGGAAGACTCCCTTGGACATTGAAGGTAGGTAAATTGGGTTCATAGTAGCAATCATGCTACCTAGGTATGGGGAAGCTCCTACATTCAATACAATGGCATCAAATGGATTATAAATTTCCCATGTTGCGCACAAAGCTTTTAGTTATGATCCTCCCTTTCTCCGTTCATTTTGGTAATTGTGTCCCTATGCAATGCTTGAATGCATTCATGGTAAATTCTCACATAATTTTCAATGAAACCAGTGGTGAAATTCTCAGAGGGAGATCTCCACTTGGGAATATAACCCCAATGATTTGGCAATTGTTTTCTTGGTGTATGCATTTAAATTTGGTTGACATTTTTTGTCAAAGGGGTATGTACTTGAAATATGGACTAAGTTCAATTTGTGATTTTCCCCCATGGCCAAGTTGCCTCTTCTTCAAGTGGATTGGTGCTTGTGTTTTGCCCAACAAGATGCCAATCACCTTTCGAGAAGCATAAAAATCATGTTAAAATGCACTTTTTATTTCACTTACCAGTTGTTCTATCTTTACCCCATTATTTTTTACCTTGGTTTCAATCCTATCATGCATCTGATCCTACTATCCAATATGGTTCATATTATAGTTAATGGATAGTTGGATTCCCTCCATTTCATCTACCTCAAATTCCTCTTGATGGGCCCCTTGTATCACTATGGGGATTCCCAACATCCACATCCTAATTTATATGTTGGGACATCTCTTTTTTCGAACTAATTCAAGAGAGAAGCACAACTCCAAGTCTTATTGGACAAAGAACAAAGTCCCAAAGGTTATGAGGGAGAGTAGTGGACATTGCTTCCCTTAAGAATTAATTGAATCCACAACCTGAGATACTGAAGCAGACAAAGACTTCTAAACCCACATGATTCGCATTTTAACCCACAATGAAATGATGATTGATTAATATGATGATTTTTTACAATAATGAAGAAGACCTTTTATAGGTCAAAGCACACTGCTTCGATGAAATGGTGTGACCCTATGTTAGTTTAACTAATTCTACATTTACTATTTAATATTTAAACTAACAACTCACAAATATTTAGATACATAACATTGCCGCCGTCTTTTAGAATTCTTTGTCCTCAAAGCAAGGGTAAGGATGGGTATTGTTGACGAAATTGTTATGTCTCCCATGATGCGTCTTCATCTAGAAAATTCTCCCACCTAATGAGATATTCCTTGAGTGTTCGAGAACGAAGCTTTCTTTCTCAGGTTGCAATGATTGCCTCTGGTTCCCAAATGATCCTCCCTTCATCATCTAACATAGGAAGTATTGTTTGTACTATTTGATGTTGCCCCAAAAAAAATTTGAGACATGATACATGGAAGACATTGTGTATACGACTTTTATCAGGTAACTGTAATTTATACACAACTTGACCAATCTTCTGGGTAATCTGGTACGGTCCATAGAACTTTGGGGCCAACTTCTTTTTCCCCCACTTTTAAGGGATACTTGTTTATAGGGTTGGAGTCTTACGAACACCCAGTCTCCTACTTCAAATTCTCTTTTGGTTTTGCATTGACCTGCTTGTTGCCTCATGAGGTTTTGTGCCATGATTAGGTTATCCTTGAGTAATTCAATTGTTTTTTGAGATTTCTCTAGTTGGTTCCTTACTTCTGGAACATTAGTGTTGTTCAGAACTAACTCCTTCCAATTTGGAGGTTCATACCCATATAAAGCTTGGAAAATGGTCATTTTTGCGGAGGTGTGGTATGTTGAATTGTACCACCATTCTGCTAAGTGTAACCATTGGGACCAATGGTTTTGTTTATCTATTACAAAACAATGTAGATATGCTTCTAAGCATTTATTTATGACTTCAGTCTGACCATCTGTTTGGGGATGGTAAGCTGAGCTCATATTGAGTGATGTGCCTACTTGTTTGAAAATTCCCTCCAAAATTTTCCATTAAATTTTGCATCTCTGATGTTGATGATGAATTTTGAGGAGCCATGTAATTTGTATATATTATGTAAAATACATCTACAATTTGTTTTCCATGTCCGTTTTTCTTATTGCCATGAAGTGTGCAAATTTGGTTAATCAATCGATCACTACAAAGATTTTGTCTTTTCCTTTTGACGGAGGTAACCCATCGATAAAGTCCATTAATATATCTTCCCATTTTTGGTTTGGAATGTGTAGGGGGTGGAGTAACCTTGGGGTTAAAACATTTTTGCTTTTGTTCCTCTGGCATTTGCTGCATTCTGCCACATATTGTTGGATATCCTTTTGCATTCCCTTCCAAAAAAATGACCTTCTTGCATTATAATAAGATTTTAAGAGTCCTACATGTCCCGCGGCTGGCGAATCATAGGATTCCTTCATTAGCTTAACCTTGAACTTAGAGTTTGAGTTTAAATAAATCCTCCATTTATAACAAAGGATGTCGTTTCTCCATTCAAACTTGGGGTCACAGTTGGAATTGTTAATTATAGTGCTTGTTTCTGGGTCCTTGGCATATTCACTTCGTATTTCATCTAACCATTCTGGAATGGTGACTGAGATGGAGCAAGAGGTAATATCTTCATCTTTTCTGGAGAGTGCATCTGCGACTACATTTTCCTTCCCCTTTTGTGTATTATTTCCTTATCGAAGGCAGCGATTTTTTCTATCCACTTATGTTGTTCTGTGGATAATGTTTTTTGTTGAAGTAGATATTGAAGACTATTGTGGTTTGTGTGGATCATGAATTCTCCCTAGGAGGTATTTTCGCCACTTTACCAATGCCTGCATAATTGCCAACATTTCCTTATCGTATGTAGACTTCAATTGTTCTCGCTTGTTTAATTTCCTGGTTTCAAAAGCTATCGGGTGTTCATCTTGCATTAGTACTGCTCCCAAACCATAACCTGAAGCATCACATTCTATCACAAATGGTTTGGAGATGTCTAGGGTATCTAGTACAGGTGTGGAGGACATAATTCCTTTCAAGGCTTCAAAACATTTTTCCGCTTCTTCACTCCACTAGAATGCATTCTTTTTTAGAAGGTTGGATAAGGGTGCGGTTATGTGCGCATAATTCCTGATGAATCTTCTGTAGTATCCAGTTAGCCCAAGGAATACCTTTAACTTGGAGATGTTGGTAGGTTTGGGCCAGTATGTGATTGATTTGATTTTTTCTGGGTCTACCTTGACTCCTTCTTTAGATATTATGTGACCAAGATAGCTCACTTCTTCCTTACCGAACATGCATTTGGACATCTTGGCGTAGAACTAATTTTCCTTTAAAATAGAGAACACTTGTTCCAGATGTATTAGATGGTCCTTCCATGTCTTACTGTATATAGGAATCTCATCAAAGAAAACTAGTACAAACTTCCTTAAGAATGGTTGAAATAGGTTATTCATGGTTGCTTGAAATGTTGTTGGAGTGTTAGTTAGCCCAAAAGGAATTACCTTAAACTCGTAATGTCCTTCATGGGTTCAGAAAGTTGTCTCCGCCACATCTTCTAGCCTTACTCTAATTTGGTAATATCCTGACCTTAAGTCTAATTTTGAAAAGTACTTTGCGCTATGCAGCTCGTCCAACATTTCATCGATAAATGGAATGGGGAATTTGTCTTTAATAGTTATCTTGTTTAGCCCTCTGTAATCGATGCATAGCCTAAATGATCTGTCCTTCTTTCGCACCAATACTACTGGTGCAACATAAGGACTCTGACTTTCTATAATCACTCCACACTTCAGTAAATCATGGATTAATCTTTCAATCTCTGTCTTATGATGGTGTGGGTACCTATAGGGTTTAACATTGACAAGGTTTGATCCAGATTTGATTTCGATGACATGCTCGATCTTCCTTTCTGGTGGTAACTCCATTGGAAGATCTTCGAATAATTTTTTGTATTTTTGGATTAATCATTGGATCTCTGGATGACCTGGTTTAACTACCTCTGAAGTTAATAATTCCATCTCCTGGCATTGTACGACATACGCTGGTGCTCCCTTTCGAATTAGCTTCTCCATTTTGTGGTCTGACACAATTTGTGTGCGAGGGGGTTGGAACCCATACAATTTGTGTCTTTCTCCTTGCCATTTAAACCTTATAAAGTGTTCTTGGTGGTTTGCTGAGTAGGTACCTAGTGTTTGCAACCACTGAATTCCTAATACTACCTCAACTCCTCCTAAGGGTACTGCGTAAAACTCTAACTCAAGGTTATAGTCTTGTATTTGCAACTTAACCTTGTGGCATTTTCCCACATTTTCGATATTCTTTCCATCTGCTACCATTACCTTCATGTTGGGTATTGGATATATTAAAAGGTTAAGCCTCTTTGCAACACTTACGTCGATGAAATTATGGGTACTTCCCATGTCGAATAGGACAACAACATTGTTATTTTTTATATGCCCTTCCAATTTTAATGTCTGTGGTTGGTGTTTTCCTGTTATGGATGCAATTTATATCTTGGCTATTTCTTCATCTTCTGAATCTAACGACGATTTTTCGATGTCACGTGTTTCCTCTATGTCGGATTCCTCGATATCTGACTTGTCTTCCTCTTCAAGTTCACATTGATATAAGTTCTTGGTGGTCTCTTTTTTAAGCTTCTGTGTCTTGGGTCCCACTTCTCTCTGCAATATTTACACTTTACTTCTTTCATTCGTTGGACTTCTAAAGTGGTTTTGTTGTCACTTCTTATATGTGGTGGCTGGTATTTGGTGTCGGTTTTGGTATTTTGAAAGGACCTTCAATCCTTGTCATGTTTTTTGTTCCAGGTCGTTTTCAATTTTTCCTCAATGATTTTTGCCTTGTGTCTCGCTTTATCCAATGTTGATACATTTAGTAGCTCTATTTCATCTCTGATATAGGGTTTTAGTCCGTACACATAAGTCTGGAGGTGTTGACTGCTTGTGAGTTTCGACACACGTGTCGCCACGGCTTCCCATTCGTCGGTGTATTCATCGTCGTCACCTTTTTGCTGCAGTCTGGTGAGTTTTGTGAAGAAGTCTTTTTATTTTAAATCTTCAAACCTCTTAAAGAAATCATTTTTGAACGTTTTCCACTTGTGCTTAGTTGTCTGTGTTGTAACCTTCCACCACATGTACCAGTTGTAAGCCCGATCTTCTAGTTGCATCAAGGCATATTTTATCATTTCTTCGTCAGCTATGATATTGTGTATGGAAAAAATTCTTCTGCCTTGTTGATCCATGCCACGCTCCGTTTTGTGTCGCCATTGAATTTTGACAATTCTAACTTGGGTTTCATTTGATATCCACTTCTTTTTGGAGGAGAGAGTGATTGTTCATGATTTGGAGGGTGATTGTGATCAGACTCTTCTTGTGGAATTTCTCTTCCAGGAGGAATTCTCTTATGATGGCTTGAATTTGAGGATGGTTGGTCTTCTTTTGAGACATTGCACACTAATGTGGTGATTGTGTCTTCCAAATTTTGCTCGAGTTTGCTTAATCCGGATTCGAACAATACTGTGATGCCCCCTTTTACACCTTCCATCTCCCAAGCTACTGCCTCGTTGACTTCCTTTTTGACAGTCTTTGATAATTCATTTTTGCTTTTGTGTAGTTCTGTTTCGATTTGGTTAAGTCTTGAGTGCATTCCTTTGAGAAGTTTAGAACCTTGAACTTGGTTAAGCTATATTTTCGCCATTCTTTCTTTAATTTCATTCATCTCCGACATTTTCCTCATGCAAGGAGGAATTTTTGTTTAATAAGAATGGTGATTATATTTTTTTGATAATAATTAATTATTATATAATAAAATTTTATTTTATTATTTAATATAATAAAACAAATTAAAATATTATAATTGTAATATATTATAAATATAATATATTACAATATATTATAAATATAATATATTATAAATTTTTTTTGGTAGGTTGTGGATGATGGCGCGGTGGTGGTGGTGGAGGGCGACGACATAGGCGACGGAAGAAGGAATGGGGAGTGCGCAGGGGAGCTGGACAGTGAAGGGAAGAAGGATGGGGCGAAGCGGGGAGAGGCGACGACTGTGGAGGGATCCGGTGGAGTGGAGTGCAGCGTGGAGGATGGATGGTGGACGCGAGGAGAAGAAGGAGAACTGGAGCAGCGGAGGGTTCCGAGGAGTGACATGCTCTGATACCACTTGAAGCAGACAAAGAATTCTAAACCCACATGATTCACATTTTAACCCACAATGAAATGATAATTGATTAATATGATTTTTTGTACAATAATGAAGAAGACCTTTTATAGGTCAAAGCACACCGCTTCGATGAAATGGTGTGACCCTATGGTAGTTTAACTAATTCTACATTTAATATTTAATATTTAAATTAACGGCTCACAAATATTTAGATACATAATAGATACCTAGCAGTGGTTTCCAACAAATGGTTAACCAAAGAGGTAGTTACATAAATATTATTAAATCCACTCGTGCATATATACCCAAGCATATTTGTTGGTTCTCTATCACTTGTAGCAGCAGAAACCACACCCTTGTCATCAATGCCTTGAGTTATCCCACTTGTATTACCAAAACCAAAGAGATGATCATAATATAAGACATAGTTGCAATGAAGAGTAAGGAGCAGCAAGGCCAAGGGCACACGACGAAAGAGATGAAAATTTCATGCTTAAGATGAATTTCAGGCGACTCCACATTTAATACTTGTTACTTGGTTTCCATTTGGAGGCTATACTTTGAGTACCTCCAAAACTTTGATGAAACAAAAACAATTTTAATCTTCAAGTTCATGATGATCCATCTAATTTTAATATTTTTTTCCTAATTTATTTATTCTCTTGTAATATTTTTCGCGCAATACTTAAGGGGTCTATTTTCTTGTTGTGATCTCCTCTTTATTCTATTGATCATACATGATGCTTATCTATGAATGAAGACATGTAAAACACCTACTCCATTGCTAAATTTGTGAACAATTGATCTACAGGAAAATATGAGCAATAGAGAAGTGGAATTATCAAAAAAAATATACACTGAACAAGACGAATTTGAGACAAATCTAATAAGAATTGGTCAGTTAATTAAAACATTAATCTTCATTCATTCAATCAGTAATACAATGATGTTACAATAAGTAGATTTCAAATCATGTGGATAAGTTTTGAATCTACCAACTAAACCTGACTGACTGTCTAACTCAGTGTGTCTAAACCATTTTCATAGCTCACTGGTCTAACTCCAGATGTCTAAATCGATCTACAATCAGTTAACTGATGAGCTAGGTGAAAAATATGCCACTCTCCCTTCATGCATGCATAATTGGCACTAGGCTAACTGAAAGTGATCTACTTGATTGTAACTGGAGGTTAACTCAACATAACTACTTACCTACCACAACCAACTGATGGAGATTACTAGTGGAACTCATAGTGGGCTCCTATAATGTAGGGATTGGAACTGGTGGCACCAATGGCACCAATGTCACCGATGGCACCAATGGCACCGGTGGAACCAATGGCACCAATATTCATGGAGGAACCAAAACTTTAGTAAATGACTCCTAAGTTAGGAAAGATGATCAATTAGGCTATATTTGGACAAAGGAGGATTATTATTCCTAACACCCCCACTTAATCCTAAATTTGGACAACTTTGGGCCCTGGCAACTAGGCCAAAAGTCACACATACAATCTAATGAAAATAAAACCTACTTAATAAACTAAGGAAAATGGGGAAAACCTCATGGGACCCCCCCCTCAAAATAAGCAGTGAATTGGGAAAACAAGCTATACTTACAAGAAAATTTTCCTCTTTGGTTAATAACTTGTAAATGTTTTGTTGCAATCTGCAGCACTTTGCTGCAACAATGTAGTATTTTGGTTCTTCTGTGCAGCATCATCCTGATATTGTGCATGTGTACCTCTCAATTTTCTTCTGATATGATGAATTTTCTTTGTGTTTCTTCTTTCTGGAGGAGGAATGGAATGATCAATTTTGTTCTTCAGTGGGCCAAATTGTTGATCATTCGTTATCATCAAGTAAAAATTTTCATGAAGTTTGTTGCACCACTCTGTAGATAGTGAAGCTATGTGAGAGAGTGCAACATGTTCATTCTGATACTGGGACCATGTTCTTCTTCTGTCATCTGGATTCCTAGCACCATCCCTAGCTGCTTCAATGAGATTTTGGGCCCATTTAGGCTTAGGCCACTAATTTGGAATGGGAGTTGGATTTGGATCCAAATTCTCATGAGGTACAGCCTCAATATCAATATCATGCTGATCTTGTTCCTCATCATCTGAAACTTGAGAAAAAATATCATCATCAAAAGGAAATGGAAGAGTGTTTATACCTCCCTTTTCTTCGGATTGCGGTGGATCAAGCAACTGATCTTCTTCAAACTAAACACTGCGCTCTATGAAGCACTTCCTAGTTGCAAGTTCCATCAATTTATATGTTTTTGCATCCTCAGCATATCCTAGTAGTATGCATTCGCTACTCTGGGCTTGGAAGGCCTTTCTCTTGTCCATAGGAATTGTGGCCCGATCTTTGGAACCAAAAACTCTCAAGTGAGAGACATCGGGCTTATGCCCATGTAGTGCTTCGAAAGGAGTGGCCCCAATCACTAATTTTCTAGGCACTCTATTCAGTATGTATGAAGCATAGTTTACAACTTTAGCCCAAAGAGAAGGAGGAATATTCTTTTCTTGGAGAAGACATGTTGCCATCTCCTTCAATGATCTATTTTTCCTCTCAGCCACACCATTATGTTGTGGTGTGTATGGAACTTAGTGTTCCATTCGAATACCCTCTGATTCACAAAAATTCTTAAAATCTCTTTTAATGTATTCACCTCCATTATCTGATCTAATGGACTAGATCTTCTTTCCGAAGCTATTTTCAACCAAGGATTTAAAAACTTTAAAAATTTCAAATACCTCTGATTTCTGCTTTATAAAATATACCCAACAGAACCTTGAACAATCATCAATAAATGTAAGGAAATACTTGGAACCATTTATTGATGTTGTAGGCATTGGTCCTGAAACATCACTGTGTATTAGATCAAGTGTAGAGGCTTATCTATCCGCCTTCCCGACTTCATATCTCTTCTTTGGATGCTTACCTATCAAGCAACTAGGACATACTCCATCTGATGTTTGGATGAGTGGAAAGCCCTCAACCATTTTGTCATTGTGAAGTTGCTGGAGATATTTGAAATTGAGATGTCAAAATCTCTAATGCCACAACTTACTAGTGTCATTGGCATGAGTCAATAAAGTTGTTGGATGTGAAGCAGGCAAGAAATGGGAGAACTCATATGCCTTGGAGGCATGATCAGCAAATCCTTTCTCTATGAGATTCCCAGTAGATTTTTCAGTGATTTCTACTGTGTCAGAGTCGAATGTAACTGTCTTGGGAGAGCCTGTATGAGTCATATGATAAACATACAACAAATTTGTTGCAAGAGAGAGAACACAGAGTACATTCTTGCAAGGTATCATCCTTACATAATTATCATAATTGATAATATATATTTATTTATTATTGAATTGATGATTTATTACATTTGACAGTTTTACATTTATATGGAATCTAACCTATGAATGGTTGGCCCCTCAAAAGAGGTGACCTTTGACCATTAATACTAATTAACCAAATTGTTAATTAAATCATAATAGTAATAATATACTTATTTAGGTATATTACAAGTAATTCCATTCTGAAAAGATTCGTCCATGAATCTTTCTTTGAGCATGTTGCAACTGGAATTATTGCCACGAATAATGGTGCCACTGTTTAGTAGTTCTTGAAATATTTGGTCGCATTTCCATTCAAATATTTTCTTGCATATGATTCTGTAGATGAACACATAACAACTATATGGAGTATTCTTATGAGATTCTAATCCGATGGTGTTATTTTGACTTTCTATTTTAATGTGGATTTTTTATATTTCTGCATGCTTTGATATGATTTTCTTATATGTAGTGGCAACTACTAATATTGTACTTACTTCCTTGTCTGACAAGCTTGTCTTTATTTGTTCTCTGGGAACCTTTTGAAATTGTAGAACATCTTGAGTTGTGACTACTAATAGAATGTTTATCTCATCATTTGTTGCACCATCCTATGGGTTTCCTTTTTCTACATTATCACAATTAAGGTCATGTTTAACACTTTTATTTTCATCATTGCATATAACTTCAATTCTCTCATAATTGTTGTTAACATTGACTTTATTGACTTCATTGAATTCTACGACAACATCATTTTCTTTACAATTGATATTGACATTGTGATTGTCAATATCATTTTGATCTTTCATAACCGTGTCTTCTACTTTTTCTATTTCATTGTTTTTGTTATCGTCTTTCTTAACAAGTCATTGTTCTAAAACTAACGTATTAATGTGCCTTGCTTCCCTACCTTGTAGGAAGCCACGATGAACTTCTGGTAGGCATGCATACTTTTTACTAAGTATCACATTTTGAGGTTTGTAGTTGGGATGTCTTTTCTTATCCCACTTGGTGTCTGGTGGTATAGATATTTTGTGAGGATGGGTATAAAGAGTTGGTTGATCATGATTCATTTCCTTCTTGAGGGTAGTAGCGATTTTATATTCATCCCTACTTGTATACGTAGGAGTCGTAGTGGTCACTTGTTCGTCTTGACTTGGTAACTCGAGAGTCATAGTTACTTCTTCTGTTGAGGGTGTAAATCTCAACACTTCTTTTATCATGAGTGCCGATGCAAACCCCAACTCTGTTTGACTTGAGAAATTGGGAGTCGACATAGCTTGTTCCTTTAGGATAGGAATCATTTCTTCTGACGTGAGTGTTGATGCAGACGTCATCTCTATTCGGCCTGAGCACTTAGAAGTTGCAATAGCTTCTTTCGGCTTCCTTTCCTTCCTGGGGGTACTAGCGATTTTATATTCATCCCTACTTGAATACGTAGGAGTTGTAGTAGTCCCTTGTTCCTCTTGACTTTGTAACTCGAGAGTCACAGTTACTTCTTTTGTCGAGGGTGTAGATACCAACACTTCTTGACCTAAGAACTCAGAAGTCGTAACATCTTCTTCTTTTCTGGTTGTAGTTCTTTCTTTTGTCATGAGTGTCGATGCAGACCCCAGCTTTGCTTAACCTAGAACTTGGGAGTCGACCTAGCTTGTTCCTTTATGATAGGAATCCCTTCTTCTGACGTGAGTGCTAATGTAGACGGTAGCTCTATTCAACTTGAGCACTCGGAAGTCGCAACAACTTCTTCCTTGATTCCATCTTCTTTTATCGTGGGTGCGAATTCAATTTCTAACTCTTTATTTGTAAATTATAGGAGCAGAACCACTTCTGCTATCTTAGGTGCCATAACAACTTGAATTCCCTCGTTTTAAAAGTGAGATGTCGCAACATCTTCCTCCTTCAACTGACATGAGGGGTAAGACTGGTGTGTTTATGGTTTTTTTTTTGTTTGCATGCTTGTTAGGTTCTTCTTTTGGTCGTTGTATTACCAACATTTTTGTTTGCATGCTTGTTAGGTTCTTCTTTTGGTCGTTGTATTACCAACATTTTCAGTTATTCAACTAAGTCTTTTATATCTTCATACAGAACTTGCGCCGCTACGTTGATATCCGATATTTTCGTTTCAAGCTCTGTGAGTTTTATTTCTTTAATCTCCAATTTAAAATCATTTTTAACTTCTTGCGATGGTTTATCTGGTTTGAAATACCCATAAATGCCTTCATTGAAGACCATTTTGTATTACACAAAAAGCTTCAATTTTTTTGATAATAATAAATATTAATTAATTAATTAATATTATTATTATTATTAATATTCTTCTTATAAACTATATATATGTTTTAATATATAGTTTTTTTATTAAAATATTATAATCTATATGTTTTAAGATATAGTTTTTTTATTAAATATGATAATAATTATTATAATATTATAATTATAATTATAAAAACAATTATTAATATAATAAATGGTATATTATTATATAATTTTTGTTTTTATAACAAATAGGGTTTACGTGGAGTGGAGGCGACTGAATGGAAAGCGATTGGGGCGTTGGTTGGAGTGTTTGAAGTCGCAACGGAATGGGGAGAAGAGGCGTGAGTGATGAGGGTTGGTGTAAGTGAAGAGTTGGAGACATAGATAGCAAGGAAGCAAGGAAGATGTTGAGTTTTGGGAAGTAGGGAGGGGGAGGTTGGGTGTTTGTTCGTAGCGTGAAGGGTGAAGTCCCGGGGAAGTTGAGAGCACATCGGCGCGTGGGAGGATGAGAGCAGCAGATGGGCATGTGGGATGAGAGCAACAAGATAGGGCGGTTTGTTCGTAGCGTGAAGGGTGAAGTCCCGGGGAAGTTGAGAGCACATCGGCGCGTGGGAGGATGAGAGCAGCAGATGGGCATGTGGGATGAGAGCAACAAGATAGGGCGGTTGGGATGCGTGTGGGATGAGGACGCGCAGGTGGAGGGTAGGCTGGCGCGTGAATGGAAACAATGCAGAATGGAAAGTTGCAAAGATGGGAGCATGGGAAGTGTTCGCAGGGAGGAAACCCAGAGGATGGAAATGGTAGTGGAGGGAAGGTGGCTGCGAGGGCGCATGTAGGAGGTGTGCACGAGGCATTGGGGATGGGCGACCGAGCAGGAGCATAGATAATGGTGGCTGGCGCAGAGGATGACTACGCAGCGTGAGATGAAGGAGCTGGGGAGCAGCGTGGAAGGTGGATGAACAGGGTGGAGAGTAATGCATACGATCGCGGGCAACATGGAGTGAGCAAAGAAGAGGTTGTGGGGTGGGAGAGCTGCAGGTGAATCACGAGTCGATTAAGGGCACAGATATATTATTCCAGATAAATGTATAAAATAAATTATGGTGGATTGAGGGCGGAGTGCATGCAATGTTGTGGAAGCGTAGTGGTTTGCAGGAGGGAGAGGGGATTTAAGGAGAATCAATGAGAGGGAGCAACGCGTGTGGGAGAGAAGGAGCACAAGTTGGGTAGCAGCGGACAGAGTGGAGGGGATGAAGAGTGAGCTAAAGGGGGGGAGAAGAGGTGGGTTGAGTGTGCAGAAAGTGGGAGAGAGTGACAGGAGTAGCGTATGGTGTTGAGGAGATGGAGAGCACACGACGAAGAAGGAAGCAAGTGGAAGTGAGTACGATGGAGTTGGAAGCGATGGAAGGAGGTGGGTGTGTTTAGGAAGTCCATGGAGGATATGGGAATGTGAGGATTTGGAGGGGAGAAAAGATATTAGGGGAAAATTGTGTGGATGACTCCATGGAAGAATGTGTAGTGATGAGAGTTAGAGCACGCATAGGTGGTGACGGGTGGGGAGCAGCAGAGATGAATGTAGCATGGAATGGGATGATGGGATGGACCGTGAGCAGAATGAGGAGGGTGTGTGAAGAATGAAGAGTGGTGTTCGCTAAAGGAGTATATGAGCACTTAGAGATCCGAGCTTAAAGCTCTGATACCACTTGTAAGTATCATCCTTACATTATTATCATAATAGATAATATATATTTATTTATTATTGAATTGATGATTTATTACATTTGACAGGTTTACATTTATATGGAAGTTAACCTATGAATGGTCGGACCCTCAAAAGAGGTGACCTTTGACCATTAATATTAATTAACATAATTGTTAATTAAATAATAATAATAGCAATATACTTATTTAGGTATATTACACACTCTAGTTTATATGTATGAAGGACGGTTTACAGCTTCAGCCCAAAGAGAAGGAGGAAGATTCTTTGCTTGGAGAAGACATGTTTCCATCTCCTTCAATGATCTATTTTACCTCTCAGCCACACCATTCTATTGTGGTGTGTATGGAACTTAGTGTTCCATTCGAATCTCCTATGATTCACAAAACTTCTTAAAATATCTTTTAATGTATTCACCTCCGTTATCTGATCTAATGGACTTGATCTTCTTTCTGAAGTTATTTTCAACCAAGGCTTTAAAAACTTTAAAAAATTTGAATACCTCTGATTTTCGCTTTATAAAATATACCCAGCAGAACCTTGAACAATCACCAATAAACGTAAGGAAATACTTGGAACCATTGATTGGTGTTGTAGGCATTGGTCCTGAAACATCACTGTGTATTAGATTAAGTATAGAGGCATATCTAGCTTCCTTCCCAACTTCATATCTCTTCTCTGGATGCTTACCTACCAAGAAACCATGACATACTCCATCTGATATTTGGATGAGTGGAAAGCCCTCAACCATTTTGTCATTGTGAAGTTGCTGGAGATATTTGAAATTGAGATGCCAAAATATCTAATGCCACGACTTGCTAGTGTCATTGGCATGAGTCAATAAATTTGTTGGATGTGATGTGGACAAGAAATGGGAGAACTCATATGCCTTGGAGGCATGATTAGCAAAGCCTTTCGCTATGAGATTTCCAGTATATTTTTTAGTGATTTCTACTATGTTAGAGTCGAATGTACCCCTCTTGGGAAAGCCTATATGAGTCTTCTGATAAAAATACAACATATTTGTTGCAAGAGAGGGCACATAGAGTACATTCTTGAACTCACCATGCTGGATTTTAATAGGACCTCTCCCGACATCTAGGATTTAGGAGTCATCTCGCATATGAATGCCAGGTCCTCCTGTGAGACTTAGAGAGGTGAAGGATTCCTTGGAGACAACCATGTGGTTGAATGCTCTAGAATCTATCAAATAATCCTTCGATTGAGTGAGGTCTACCTTCAAGGTATGGCACCTCTCATGATATTCTGTCGGTTGTCCAACATCAGACTTCTTTGCTCCTTGTGGGAGGGAAATATTGTTTTGGTCAAGGAGTGTTGACAATTAACTGGTTGATGGACTTCCTCATGCACTGGCTCTCTGGATGAAAGCCTCTCATATAGTATGGACACTTAGTTTTCTTGAATTTCTTCTTTTTCCTAGAACCCGAGGCTCCATCGAAAGATTTCTGATTCTCCTTTGGATTCAAATCGGTGTTAACACTTTATACAACCTAACGAGAACTCTAAATAGCTCTTGTTTTTTATATGTTGCATTTAGTTGTTATTTTTACCTATGAATCGAAAAGTGATGGTACTAGTAGCATCCATTTTTTTTTATGTTAAAATGACAAGCTTTTGAAAACCCTGACTGGTGTTGATGCAATCAAAACCCTAAATCAACCTCTGAATTGAAAAAGTGGTTTTTGATAATCACCATTGTTTTTCTTCATGGTTAAAATTATATCATGTTTGGAACCGTGGCCTTCATAACCGGTGCCATTATAACAAAAATGCCAAAATCAAACCCCCAGTCGAAAAGAGGTGCTACCAATACCATCCATTTCATCCATCAAATTATAGTTACATGCATTTCAAAACCATACATAGCTTTGCAATTTTTTTTAATCACTTCAAAAACAAAACAAGAAAGACCGATTTTGATTAAATAACTAAAAATAAAAATAAAAACATAAAAAATTAAACTAAAAAACATAAAACAAATAACGAAATATATATATCATCATGCGCAAGGATACCTGCATATATAAGCTTGTGCAAGAATACATGCATATATGCCCTCCAATCAACATAGTTGAAGGGTGTAAGGATTCGGGGTACGAGAGCCGAAGAATCCATCTTTCTATATGTTGATCAGTCAATTCCTCAAGAAGCTATGTAGTTACCTACAAGTAACATTGCAAAACCAATTCAATTTGCAATCATATGTCAGTACAAGTATTTCCACCTCGACATGTGCACTTTCTCAGAGTACGTCACACCTACATATACTTCTTTGGATTAATCCGGAGTTAGCAAGGCAAATATTGCAGGATTTGTTGATGTATTTGTAACTTCGGAATGTATTCACTTGTATATCTTACATTGTACCCCGATGTTCCTATTGGGAGAATCATTTGTATTTCAATGTTCCTATCGGGAGAGTCATTAATATAATAAATTCATGTAAAGTCAATGAGGTTAACCCTCCGTTGTAAGTCAGGGAAATAGTCCCCACAATTGAGTTAAGGTTAACCCTCCTTGTTGATCGGAGGGCAAAGTCCCCACAGTTGAGGGGCACTAGGGTTATTTGAATATCCTAGAGATGTCGGCCCTGGTAAGTAATTGATCCAGGAGGATATTGGTAGCCACCCACCTATTCCACTTGGACCCCCACCATTGTTTCTTTCAGTTTTCTAGTTTCCTTAATTGTAGCACAATTTACTATTTTTGGCAGTTTTTGGGTCCTAAACTTCCAGAGCCGTTTTGAGGCCTTAAACGACATTTTTTCAGCATCGAATGGTCGGGAAAATATAAGTCCGTTCCGCACTTGATATTTGTATCATGCGTGTCAAATGGAGGTAGTATGCCAAAGTTACGACCTTGGGAAATTGATGTACTAAGTTACCCAACGGGGCCCACATTCTAGTGTTTCACCTCCTAGGGTTACGTTTTTGGATGTGTTGGGTTTCCATTGTTTCTCAATGATATATAGGCCTTCGAGCCTCATTGTAACATAGATTTCAGAGGCATGTAGCCGCCACATCTCTTCTCAGAGATAAGCTACCAACACTCTAGCTAGTTTATTTCCATTCTGTATGTAAACAAGTTTCAATTCTTTGATTAATGAAATGAAGTGTTATTTCTGCTGCATATTTGTTTCTATGGTTATTTGTGTATTATGTTGCATCCCTGCATAAATCCGGATTAGTGGTATCAAAGCAATCTGCTCTTTCTCGATCCTTCTTTGCATGTCCCCAACGAGGGAGGGGTATGAAGAGTTAGGGCTCGATCTGGTTGAACCTTTGCAAGATCAGCCTCGCAAATCCTGACGGCCTCCCATGGGGGACGAAAAGAAAGACGAGGGTGCAGAAGATCCTATCAAAATGTTGCTCGAGGAGGCCCTTGAAAAACAAAGGAACGCGATGATGGATAACTTCGCCCAAATCCTTCAACGACTTCCCACTGGCGGCGCATCTACATCTAGCAGCCACTCTGGAGGCCCAACCCCTTTTAAGGTACAAGTAAACTTTGACATTCCCATATTTGATGGCCAAATAGATGCAGACGCTGTAGATAGATGGTTGAATCTATTAGAAGGATATTTCTCGATTCAGGGCTTTTCCGATATGGAAAAAGATTACTTTTTCACTACTCAAAGTCGCCCCCCATGTCAAGGACTGGTGGGAAACCTACTATGAGAGAAAGGACGAGGAGGAACCCTATCTGTTCTCGGTCATACCCACTTGGAATTCATTCTGATATGCCATAAAGGGACAATATTATCCCGTGGGGAGCTATGAGGACAAGTACATACAATGGACAACGGTATAGCAACACATGTTGTGTGACAACTTGGACAAGTGCACTTTTGGGATTACCCAGGTTCAGTATCTGGGATACATTATTGATGAGTATGGGGTACATGTGGATCCAACCAAGATCCAAGTCATTCGGGATTGGCCAGCCCCAACTACTCTAACAGAGCTTCGCAGCATTTTGGGTCTTGCTAATTTCTACCGCAAGTTCGTGTTGGGATTCTCTCATATCACTTGGCCCTTGAGTCAAGTCACCAAGGGAGGAGCAAAAGCCAAATTCTTCTGGTCAAAAAATCAACAGAAGGCATTTGCAGAATTGAAACATCGCCTCTACTGTGCCCCGGTGCTCACATTACCAGACTTGCAACAACCATTTGAGATCGAGACAGACGCCTTTGACTATGCTATTGGGGTAGTCCTTACTCAACAAGGGCATCTAGTGGCATATCACAATGAGACACTGTCTAACACAATCCGCAAATATCCCACTTATGAAAAAGAGATGTATTCCATTGTACAGGCTTGCCAACAATTTAAGCATTACATTTTGGGGAAGAAACGATCATCCACACAGACCATCGACCCCTGCAGTTCATACATACACAAGGGAAGTTACAGAATGATCGCCATCAGAAGTGGTCCACATATCTACAACAGTTTCATTTGAATATCAAGTCCAAGAAGGGAAGCACCAATAATGTTGCAAACTGCCTCAGTCGACCACCAATCGTGGTGATAACCACCATGCTCAACTCTTGTGGGCACGAGACCTCTGATTGGCCGCTTCTCTACAAGAGCGATCCTGAATTCAGCCACACATATAGGAGGCTCTTGGAGGGAAACCAAGTTCCAAATTTTCACCTTTAGGATGCACTACTATGTCACATGGGAGACCTTTGTGTTCCTTCAAGCGAGCGTGCCAAGATGATTTGGGAAGCGCACTACAGTCGGGTCGCTCGGCATTTTTGGGTCGAGAAAACAATGGCAGTACTACATAAGTATTTCTATTGGCCAACCCTTGGACAGGACGTCGGGAAGTGCATCTGATCCTGCATTGCCTACGCCATTGCCAAACCATCCATCAAGAAGCAATGCCTCTATACTCCATTGCCTACCCCTAGTCGACCTTGGGAATCCATCTCCATGGATTACATGTCGGGCCTTCCTTCTACTAAGCACGGCAACGACTATGTGTTCATGGTCGTCGACAAATTCTCAAAGATGGCCATAATGGCGGCCTGCAAGAAGAATATCACAGCAGAATCCACTGCTAAACTCTTCTTTGAACGAGTGTGGGTACACTTTGGGATCCCACAATCTATAATCTCAGATCGGGATAGCAAGTTCCTTAGTACATTCTGGTTTAGACTATGGTCAATTCTAGACACCAAGCTCACAATGTCCACAGCTTTCCATCCCCAGACTGATGGCCAGACAGAGGTCATCAATCGAATGATCGTACACATTTTGCGCGTGTACAACTCAAAGCATCCACGCACATGGGATGAGAGCCTCCCCTATGTACAACATAGCTATAACCAGGCCCTCCACAGCTCAACCGACCGCAACCCCTTTCAGGTGGGATTGGGATTCCAGCCACTATGTCCCATTGATGTAGCCATGCCATTTGCAGTTGCTCAGGATGATTCAACTCATGTCAAGTCTGAAGTTTCTAAGTCAAACAACTTCATTGAGCGCATTCAACAGATTCTCCAATAGGTTCATAACATATTGGATAGATCCAATGCTAAGTACAAGCAGCGGCATGATCAACATCGGGTGCAACACAACTTCCAGGTGGGCAACAAAGTGTGGCTACATTTGCAGAAGGAGCGCCTCGCTGGACCCCACCGCAAGCTTCGCCCGCTCTGATGTGGGCCATACACCATCACCAAGGATGTCGGGGACAATGCCTTCGAGATCAGTATTCCACCATTCATTGGTTTGCACCCAATGTTCAATGTGGACCGCCTTCGACCCTACTTTCCACCTCTACTGGACACATCAGACGTGGCAGAACAACTCACACAAACAGAGTTAAACCCCGACTGCCTGGAACAAGCCACAACTGATCGGATTATGGACACACAGATCAAGAACACCTGCCAGCAGAAGATCCAGCTATATCAATTTGTCAATGCAGGCCAACTCCTTCACAAGGGAAAGTGGCTCACTAGAGACCAAGTTCAATAGAAGTTTCCTCATCTCATGGAGTAACTCAACGCAATGGGGACCATTGCTTCCTAAGGGGGGAATAATGATCCAGGAGGATATTGGTGGCGACCCACCTATTCCACTTGGACCCCCACCATTGTTTTTTTCAGTTTTCCAATTTCCTTAATTGTAGCACAATTTACTATTTTTGGCAGTTTTCGGGTCCTAAACTTTCGGAGCCGTTTTGAGGCCCTAAACGACGTTTTTTCGGCATCAAATGGTAGAGCAGATATGAGTCCATTCTGGACTTGACATTTTTTGTTTATGGATGTAGTCCTTGAAGAGATCTTTCTAATGATGTATCATGTGCGTCAAACGGAGGTAGCATGCCAAAGTTACGACCCCGGGAAATTGATGTACCAAGTTACCCAACGGGGCACACATTCTGGCGTTTCACCTCCTAGGGTTAGGTTTTTGGATGTGTTGGGTTTCCATTGTTTCCCAATAATATATAGGTCTTCAAGCCTCATTGTAACATAGAGTTCAGAGGCATGTAGCCACCACATCTCTTCTCAGAGATGAGCTACCAACACTCTAGCTAGTTTATTTCCGTTTTGTATGTAAACAAGTTTCAGTTCTTTGATTAATGAATGAAGTGTTATTTCCACTGCATATTTGTTTCTATGGTTATTTGTGTATTCTGTTGCATTCCTGCATAAATCCGAATCAGTAATTGTCAAGTCGAAAACTAGTATAAATAGAGAGTGAGACTCTCTATTTGGAACATACAGTCACTCAACTGGGGCGCATGAGTGAGAGAGAAAGTGCTGGCACAAGTGAGAGAGATCAGCTGTTGGAGATCATATTTTTTGTCTTTGGGTTTTACTGCTGCCATTGGTGCTCATTCTATCTCTGAGAAAGTTGCAGGGTTTTCTCCTTCATGGTTTCCCCGAGGAAAATTCTCTGTGTCTCTTGTGATTATTGTTGTGCATGTTATTCTCTCAAATAAGATCCTAAGATCGTATTGCTTAAATTGTAAAAATCTAACATGATTTATGTGGAAGCTTAGTTTCTTCTGGTACATAATGGAGATCGGACAAGACTTGCTGCTATCCTGAACAAGGCTTTGATACCATGTTAAATTTGTGAACCATTGATCTACAGGAAAATGAGAGCAATAGAGAAGTGGAATTTTGCAGTGGAATTATCAAAGAAAATGTACACCGAACAAGACAAATTTGAGACAAATATGATAAGGATTGATCAGTTAATTACAACATTAATATTCATTCATTCAATCAGTAATACAATGGTGTTACAATAAGTAGAATTCGAATCACGTGGATAAGATTTGAATCTACCAACTAAACCTGACTGACTGGCTAACTCAGTGTGTCTAAATCACTGTCGGAGCTCACTATTCTAAATCCAAATGTCTAAATCAATCTACAATCAATTAACTGATGAAGTAGGTGGAAAAAAGTATCACTCTCCCTTCATGCATGTATAAATGGCGCTAGGCTAACTGAAAGTGATCTAACTGATTGTAATTGGAGGTTGACTCAGCATAACTGCTTACCTACCACAACCAACTGAATGAGGCTGCTGGTGGAACTCATAGTGGGATCCTATAATGTATGGACTGGCATTGGTGGTACCAATGGCACCGGTGGCACCAATGGAACCAATGGCACCAGTGGCACCAATATTCATGGTGGCACCAAAAATTTAGTAAATGACTCCTAAGTTAGGTAAGATGATCAATTAGATTATATTTGTTGGTTCTCCATCACTTGTAGCAGTAGAAACCATACCCTTGTCATCAATGCCTTGATTTATCCAACTTGTATTACCAAAACCAAAGATATGATCATAATACAAGACCTGGATGCAATGAAGAGTAAGGAGTAGCAAGGCCAAGAGCACATGAAAGAGATGGAAATTTCAAGCTTAAGATGAATTTGAGGCGACTCCACATTTAATACTTATTACTTGGTTTACATTTGGAGGCTATACTTTGAGTACCTCCAAAACTTTGATGAAACAAAACAATTTTAATCTCCAACTTCGTGATGATCCATCTTAATTTTAATATTTTTTTCCCTATTTTATTTATTCTCTCGTAATATTTTTCCTGCAATACTTCAAGGGGTGTATTTTCTTGTTGTGATTTCCTCTTTATTCTATTGATTATACATGATGGTTATCTATGAATGAACACATATTAAACACCTACTCCATGAATGGAAATAACCAAGGTTGTTAAAGGTGTTGTAGTAAAGGTTGTTATTATACCCTTATGCATTCAAACTGCAATATCGAATTCTACTAACTTGAAATTCTAATATATGTAAGGTTTTGATTTATCTATTCCATTTTTTATTGTGGTATTTACAAATGATCGAGAAGAGGCTAAGGATATGGAAGAAGAAGAGATTTTCGTTGAAGATATGTAGACCAAGGTAGAAAAATAAATGAGTGTCATTCAAGGTTATGCATTTTTTCTTTTTTCTATCAA
Source organism: Pseudotsuga menziesii (assembly GCA_001517045.1). Lineage (NCBI taxonomy): Eukaryota > Viridiplantae > Streptophyta > Pinopsida > Pinales > Pinaceae > Pseudotsuga > Pseudotsuga menziesii. Next base: position 127,481 of record LPNX010723114.1, on the reverse strand, counting down.
AATTTCCCTCGAAGTGGTTGATACAATAAATACTATGAAATTGTTGTGTTTTGGGCTGAAAATTGTGAAAGCACTCACTGAATTGTAATGGAACGCTCCCCTTGTGTTATTTATCATATCAATGGCACTTTCATTTCCACATATGTTTGGTGAAACTAAGCCCTATGAAAAGGAATTGTTGCAAGGGATTTTGATCCCACACGTATTTTGAAATGATATCAAGTGGGTTGTGAATAGAGAAGGTTGCATACTGCTCCCCCACAACATTTTTCATCACTTAGTAGACCAATGGGGGGGGGGGGGTTCCGATCCATATCATCTTTGATACCAAATCTCCAAGTCCAAGAAGAAGATGTAAGTTTGATTCTTACAAGATATGATGGTTCATTGTTTTTCTTTTTTGTTTTATAATAATTAAATAATTTCCTCTCAACGAAGGTCATTGTCTATACTTGAGTTTTGCAAAATTTAAGGGCCATTGCAACAATTTGGTGTATTCAAGTAAATCATTTTACTAGATCACTTATCTTAGATTCATATTCCTCTTTGTTTGAAAATAAAAATTCCTATAATGTCCAAGTAATTAAGTGATTTTGCAAAGTATTGGTGAAAATTTTATTTGACTTAAAAGGTGGATTAGTATTTATTTTCCCTCTAGTATTATTCCCCTCAACAATTATCTTCATTCAACATGGGTGCAACCACAAATGGTTAATATAAATAGGAAATGTCTAATATTAAACCTTAGCATTGTAGTAAAATTATGTTCTTCCACATGCATGGCTTGTGTTCAAATTCACATAAATAAATATCAAATAAGTTATTGTGAAGAGAAATCGATGTGTGTGTATAACATGTTTTTTCCACTTCACTTCGTTTATTTGGTATTTAATAACATCCATTAATCTCTTATTTACAAAAATTGACACAGAAAATTAAAAAGTAAAATTTGTAAATTTGTATGAAGTTAAACTAAAAGTTAATGAACATATTTAGTTGTGATCAATTTTTGGTTTAATTTGAAAGGACTCATTAAAAATCTCAGTATTGGTTCCCTAATACATTATCCTACACAACATTTTTTTCTTTCTTGGAATCTTTTTTTTTTAACAGAAACTTAAGAAAAGATGAATTAAATGGGCTGTGCACAGCAATACATAACAAAGGTTGCTTCGAGAGAGCTTTCAGTAAGAAGAACTGAAACAAAACAGAGCCAAAAGTAAGGCCATCTAGAGCAGCTGGAGTTGTTATTGTTTTTTAAATTAACAATAGTGGAGTATACTCTGATGAACTGTTTATTCAAGATTTTGCAGAAAAACATGATCAAACCAATTTAATTTAGTCTCTGAATTGATCAACTGGGTGAAAGTGTATTTCTTAATCCTCCAAACTGCTTGCACTGGTTTATCCTGAGCCTGACTTCCTTGGTCCAAAATCAATGAATTTTCATCCTCTGGCTGTCTACGGTCATGTGCTCCTCTGCTAGTCCTCCATTTCGATATCAAGTTGCCTTGCTCATTGCCAGTCCCCATTGAATAAAGATAGTTGCTTGTCTTCTGTCTTTCACACTGCTTATTGAAGTTCCTTACATTTCTAGGAGAGTCCCTTTCCCACTCTGTCGAATCGTGCTCTCCTCTCATACTTAATTTCTGCTCATTCTTATCCTCTCCGGAATGATTCTCCCTGTTTTTTAGAGAAAGATATGATACACCAGAGAAATTTTCCCATTTCAGAGTAATTGCACAGGCATTTAGATAACCTGATACGTGATTCTTGAATTCGTTCTGATTGCTTGAAGTAGGTGTAGAGAGCATTGAATTGAGGCAGAGTGCCCACACATTCATCTGGAAACTATCGTGATTGCTGGTAAATGGCAGAGAAGAATACAACTTGTTGCATCCAATTCGTGTTGGGAGGAAGCCGCGTGGCCTGCCAGGGAATCACTAAGTGTGTAAGGCATTTTGATTATACTTTGAAGAGAAAACCATGCCCTGGCTTGTCTTAATGCAAGAAAACCAATTTTGATTCTTAGAGGATATGTTTGTAGCTTGTCTCTTCTCCATTTAAAATTATTGAACCTTGTGAGAGAGAGCCCCCCTTATTTGCCATTGTGTCTGCTTTGGTGTTATTTTCTCTTAAAATATGGTAGTAATCTGTATTCTCATGGAGATGAAGCTTTTGGATCTTGATGTGCATCCTTCTGCATTTAATGGATCCCGTAGGATAGCCTGTTCTCATTTTGAGGATCACTTGGCGAGAATCCCCTAAGATTATCAGCCTAGTGATGCATTTTGCGTCAATCATCTCCAGCCCTTGCACCAGAGACAGCCACTCAGCCTTATTATTAGTCTTACTCCCCAAGCCCCATGAAAAATAATTGATTATTTGTACTCTTGGATTTAGAATAAGACCCCCTGCACCTGCCTTCCATGGGTTTCCTTTTGAGGCACCATCAAAGAATAAAGAATAGGAGTTCTGATCTTTAATCCATCGAAAGAGATCATCATAGTTTTTTCTTATTTCCCATAGCTACCTGCTGTGGTAATTTTTGGCCAGAGGGGAACTCCTCTGGAAGAAAATGCTACACCACTTGGATATCTGTGCTGGGATATCTTCTGCATCTGGAAATCCCATTCCTCTAGTCGTGAATTTTTCAGCAGTCATCCCAATATTCTTTGCTGCTATCCGATTGATATTAACCTTCTCTCCCTTGAAGATTGATTTGTTCCTTGCCAACCAAATCTGCCAACATACGTTCTTAGGAATGATCAAAGATTGTCTTCTGCAGTCTTTTTTGTCTCTTGGATGAGGAGGATGGAGTTAGCTTCCATTGTTTTAATTCTTTTAACAAATTCTATTTTCTGATTTCCTCCCAATCCTCAACAATTCCAAGAGACCAACTTCATTATTTCCTATGTCGATGGAGCGCCCTCTCCTTTTCTTTCTTTTCTTCTTCAGGGGCGAGGAGGTATTTATTCGCCTGTGGGTTTCTTACCAAAAAATCTAGGTTGGATTCTTTTCCTCCTGCTCTTTCCCTTGCTGCTTCCTGTTCTCTGAGAGTTTTATTGGATCTTCTTCCTTTTTTAGATAGCGGTTCTGGTTCTTCATTGGAGTTTTCTGAGACTTCTTCTGATGTTGCCCTTGTCTTAGACCAGGTGCATGTACCTCCATTGTTAGCAGAGGAATCAAGTCTCACTTATGTATGATTTTGAACCTGAGAGCTTTAAGCCAGATGCTCTTCCATGTCGTGAGAAGGAACAATATTTGGGGCTTCAACCTCTTGCAAGGTGTTAGTCTCTTCTCCCACCACGAATTCCCCTTCTTCTTTCTCCTCATCAACTAGTGCTTGAAACTTATTTTCGACTGTATTATTTTCTGCGGTGGTTTGAGATTGAGTTGGGGCTGTTCTTGCTCCCTTTATTTTACTTGCTATGTTCCATCCTTCCTCAGGGTTGGCTTTTTATGGCTTCTTTGGGCAAGACTTGGAAAAATTCCCATATTCATGGAAATACTTACATTTAAAAGGAATCTGCTTGTAGTCCACTGTCTGCATGTGGTTCCACCTGTCTATTGTCAAGTTGATGGCTTCCGGAAGCCCTTTCTCCAGGTCGACTTCAACACAGATCCTTGTAGATGAAAACATGGGGGCTTTTGGCTCTGATTTTTCTATGTATTTCCTATTGCACGGAAGTATTCATCATTCCAACAATGTAGTGGCAGATGGGGTAGCTTCACCCATACTGGCACTGCCTTAGGGATATCTTTTTCAGGGTCGAAAGAGAGGTCCCATTTTTTAAGATACATCCCTCTCAGCCCCATCAAATATGGCCCATTTCTGAAGATAAGATCATGATCCTCCTTTTTTTCAAATATGAAAGCAAAGTAACCCTTGCTGCAGAATATTTGCTGCACTTCCCCTTGGATGAGCGCTCTCCAGTTTTTATTGAGACATACTTCCATAGATCTGGGGGAGGGCCACAATCATGTGAATAAGCCGATCACCCTTTTTCTGATAAGGTAACATCCTTCCTTTTTGAAGTCGTGGAGGAGAGCTTAACACTCGGAACTTCAAATCTCTTGACAAAATGAGAAGAGGTAGACACACTGGATGACAGGGGGGTAGAGGACGCCACAACCCTTTGAAAATGCCCATCAAAATCATCTGGATCAGGGTCTAGAGGGGGGTCCATGATGCCTGGCAGCCCAAACCACTATGCAGGCAATCCGGGGTCGTGAAGGAGATCGTTTGTTGCGTGAGACCGGTTATCGATCGCTGCGTTTTCTTGCTTGGAATATTCATTACACAACATCTTCATCATTAAATGAACCTTCATTAATAACACCATATTAAGTTACCATTTTTCTTGCAATGGTATATGTTTTTTTGGTTACTTAGTATACAGTATTGTACCATCTATGTTGTATCTTTTCCCTGAGATATATGGAATAGTCTATGAATATCATTTAGATGATCGCTTATATGTAACTAAATACAGTCACATAAATAATGTGATTCATTTACAACATTAATGAATTATTGCGAATTCTTTCTCTATGAAAAAAATATAACGTGAAGCCATCAAACTTGCCAACTCATACACATGATTAACACTCCATTCCTACTAGAGTTCCATTATCATAGTGACATCGATCTCAACCACTAGAATAGAGCTTCATGAATCTAGTGTCTTAACCATTGAACATGCTTGTCTTCAAATTTAAATGGGTTGTTGTCAACATTAAAATTTCACATTATCTTTGACCTTAAATACATTATCTTTAACATTAAATACATTGTCTTCAAATATGTTATATTTAATATTAAATATGTTTCTATTACTCACATTAATAAGGCCTTTGTCCTCATTAATGAGGTCATACTCCACTCTAATGACAAGAAGTAGGGTAATAGGGTAATGATTTTGTTATGCAACCAAGTCCCGAAAATAGCAGAAATTGACAAAAAGTGAGTAATCTATGCATTAATAATGAAGAACCAATATAAATAACAATACTCTTCGAGGGAGGAACTTCCTTACATAAAGTAATGTGTACCCAATACAAGACAATATACAATGATCATTGACATGAATATCTCCTTCCTATATATATGAGACATAGGTGTACAATAACAACTAATAGACCCAAGCCTACATAGCTCCTCTAGGTCTGAATATTATGTATGTTGTAGCTTGATATCTCCTCTTTCTGATGTCGTATATCTGACCTAATTTAGATGCTCCAGTAAGAAGTTATTGTAGATCTCCCAACATTTCTTATTTTTGGTTTATTTGGTAGAAATAACTTGTATGGTATACCAAGTGTCCAATGTTTCTGATATGAGTCCAACAAATTTACCACATATACCTTGTTATGTCCCCATTCTAATGCAATAGGTCTCAATCAATTTGGATTTTGCATGCCCTAGATATGACCATTTTCCCCATAACAATTTTTTCAAACCTTGATTGGAGGATTATTTTAGGGATGAATTTGAACTGAAGTAAATTTCAAATTTAGACTCCTATGGGTCTGAAAATTTGTCCTATTATATACCGATGTGTCCTCTTTTATATGTCGTAGGTCTCACCTAATTCGGATTCTCCAATTGAAAGTTATTGCAAATGTCCCAACACTTCCTATTTTTTTCCTAAAGATGAGCGAACTTGTACGGTATGCCATGTGTTCAATATTTCATATATGAGGCTGAAAACCATACCATAGGTACTATGGTATGGTTTATTTTTGATGCAACAAGTCTCACATAATTTGGATTCTCCAACAAAAAGTTATTGCAAATACCCCAAAACTTCTTATTTTTTGCCTATCTAGAAGAGCTAACTTGTACGGTATGCCACATGTCCAATATTTCATTTTTGCAGTTGAAAATGATACCATAGATACCATGGTCTGTGTTATTTCTTATGCAAAAGGTATCACTCAATTTGGATCTCAAATTCATTATATATGACCTTTTCACCAGAACACTTGTTTTAGACTAGGTTTTGGACTAGTAAAAAACAATATGTTCCTCCACAAATATATCTGAAATTGTAATGGACAAGGATTAGAATTTCGAACTGGAGATAGTTCGTCCTATTCTACAGGTGATTTTTTAACCTCGATCTTTGATGTCATAACCCCAAATTTTTCGAAAAATTTAAATTTTTTAACCTACGTGATATTAAAATAAATGCCGTTAACTAAACATTTAATTAGTTAAAGGTTATTAGCTTATTATTCAAATTCATCTGTTATTTGCATAAAGTGATAAAATCATCTTTTCAGTTTACTGACTTGTTTCTTTTTATGAACATAAGGTGGGGCTGTCATGAAAAACTGGGCTTACTTAGCTTTCGAGCTAATGCATAAAGTTCCTTCTGTCCTTACAGATGACAGGTAAGAAGATTGGCTGCTACAAGTAAAAAAAATCTAAAGTCTTTATGTACAAGTTTGTTTGCAATTCAAAATTCAGTAAGACATTAGTAGCTAAGCACCTATCAATGCTTACTGAGGTAAATCCAATATTTGTTCTTTATTTCTCGTAGAGGTAGCTTTATAATTCTTATGAATACTGAATTGTTTGACATCTATCAAAGTTATCAGTGTTATAAGATCTTTATAAACAAGATTGTTTACAAACAAAAATTACGAAACTCAAAAGTTTATATTTAAGAAAAGCACAATCACTCTTACTTTGTAAAGTATATAAATGAGGGATTTACATTTTACTATTACCAAATTAACTATCCACCAATAGGGATAAACTCAAGCTGATGAATCAGGTCTTATTTTCATCGCTATTGATTTAACACCTACTAAAGCTTATTTTAGGTCTGAAGAATAACCTACAGCAAACTAGTTATTATTTTTAATCAATAAAAGAATGTACAACATAAAGTTTCAAGGTCTAGTCACTACGTTCATAATCTTCCTCTTAAATGGCTTCATCTTTATGTGATAAGTTATAAGTTAAGGATATTTAATCCAGATGATGCATTCATCAAATAAATGGTTGCCAATTTCCTTTTGGAAACTTTTATCCAACTTAGATGACTATGGCAAACCTTAAAAGTTAACATTATAATACAAGGGTTACTATGGTTGAATTTACAACCTCTTTTAAGTGTACCAAAAGTATAATCTATATAAGTATAGGTGAAATTCTTGTAAGAATAATGTTCTTACTTAATCATATGTATTATATCTCCCTACTAACACCATGTTGCAACTTAATTCTATTAAGGCTGTCAGAAGTTAATGACAAATAGTCGTTTGCCTAGATGAACATGTCCTATTCGAGTCCATGACCAAATTAAGTTCATAGTCTTATTCTCAAGATGACTATTAACATTCTTACCTTGGTATTCCAAGTTTGTATACAATAAAATGTTATTGCATTTACTGCTTTAATACATTATCCCTTAAGAGTTTATTAAATACCAAATCATATTACAAGGTTCTTGGTTATAAAACGGGCTGTAACACGATGGACATGGAATTATCGTCGATTGCATCGCATGGGATTATCATATAATATAGATGACAATATTTTATACATAAAGCAAAGATTTGCAATGATAGAAAAATTCCCAGGTATAGTTTCTACGTGTTAACAAAAATATTGCTATTATTTTCTCATAATAGGATGACTTTCGCAGGGATCAAAGTGTAACCTTCGGGACAACCAAAAGATTGATTATCCAGGCTTTCGCATGACTTGCTCATCCAACTATGGAAAACTTACCCACTGTAAAATAATATTTAACAGGGCGACGTGGCTTTGTATGAACCAAGCATCAAGAGATTTAAATGAGACCTCTCCAAAACCTAGCTTATTATTCTTCCTCGCCTTCGGGCTCTTGTCCATCCTCTGTGAAGAAATTCCACTGCTCTGTCGCCTGTGTAGTGCCACGATTGCCCATGGCTTCTCCCTGGTTATCTTGCCTCACTGCACCAACGTGAAGGCAGTTTTCATGGTTTTTCTACTTATCTGTGTTACTCGTTCTCCCTTTTTCTGTTTTGCAGTCACTGCCTCCATTGTTTAACTCAAACCCTCGGTGGTGTCAGCCCTTACCATTCTCCTTCAGTTTAAGGCCCGAGGGTTTCCTGCTGTCAACATTTTGAGAGTGTTGTAACACCATTTCTTTACCAATGAATGGCAGGCTCCTTGCTTGTACTGAACGCTTGGTCGCTGCATCACTATTCGTGACTTTCCATTTCTAAGGTAAAAAGAAATAATCGTTTTTATTTTATTTATATTGTTAAAATTCTTATAATACATTTCTTTTGCATTTAACATAAAATTAACAGTCGGCTGTACATTTGTTTTGCAGCTTCGACCTACTACTCTTCTCTGCCTGCACAAGGAGTATGGGTTGCGACGATAAGTGTCACGGTAAGCCCTGGTTTCTCCATGGCTCAACCACCTTGGGTAAACCCTTATGGGGTTAAGAGGGTTTGGTCGTTGCGGCCTGTTTAGACCCTCAATGCTTTCGGTTATTTTGGTTATTTGTTCGCTGTTAAACATATTGGGTTAAGACCCTAGCTCGATTGCAGAGCTCTCCGGCTTCGGCCGTGATTGTAAAATTTTGTTTTAATATTACTGTGTTTAAACTAGGGTACAGGCTGTAAGCCTTCGTGTATAAAATGTAATACGGCCGTGAGCCAAAAATGCTGAACTGAGCTTTACCAGTTTTAACCTTGTATATTTTTGGGATATTA